>JACXGJ010000798.1:0-75682 GCA_016801105.1 Esox niger | reverse complement strand
TAAATGATTCTTCTGGATCTCCTGGACATTTGGGGTCTGTTTCCCCATGAGACATACTTCCCATTCCTAAAGCCACAGCAACATACCTAGAATGAAAACAAAGAAAGTGAAAACAAAAATCTTGACGACACACCAGAAAGTCTAGAGTTGTAGAAGGCACACTATGATAAAATAAAATAATAATACAGAAAAGACATAACAAAGTCCCTGAAATGGTCAAAACAAATCAACACCAAGAAAACTTTTATCTACTGTAGCTCAGAATAAAGTGACATTAAGTAGCAGATGTTCATATTCCCTTGCAGCATTGACAAGTGAGATGTTGAGTAGTAGCCTGGCTCTAGTAGGAAAATTTCAGTCGATTTGTTTGTCATTTTGAACTTGATTTGTTCTTACATTTTAAAAAGACCTTGTTGAAGAAAATTGGCCTTTAGTTATTTGGTATTCAGTTTGTCTTGATTTGATGTATCATTAGCATATATGAGGTGAAAATGTTAGGTTTTACCTCAACATAAACAATGTCCCAATTTACCCCCATGTGGCTCAACTTATCCTCTCCCTGGGCTCATCTTACCCCTCATCGGAGGCAAGTTGAGCCAAGAGACCACATTTTGGAGTCTTCTATTGAAAGCTGTTTATTTCCAAATTGATTATTACCAGGGATGCACCACAACTTGAAATATATGTACATATTTTATTTGGAGACATTACTGTCATGCCCTCACTTTAAACCACCTCAGGTGAAAACCTGCTCAATTCTCCCCGCTCTCCCCTACAGTTAGTCACAAATATGATGTCGCTTCTGTTCAGTGTGACTTAATCATTATACATTAGAGTGGTGTCAGAAAATTTTACTAGCTGTCATACGCTTGCTTCCATGGATAAGTAACTTTGGGCTTCAGAACCATTGAGTGAGGTACCATGGAGTGCCAAGCAGTGTTTGGATATTTACAGTGGGTATAGAAAAGAATCACCCCCTGTAAAATAATCACATTTTGTTGCTTTGCAGCCTGAAATGAAGACAGACAGTTTTTGTTTCATTCAGCTGTATTTACTCAGTGCAACTTATAACATGCAAGTGAAAGATATAAGACAAACATGTCAGAAAAAAATAAAAAATCACTGAGTTGGAATAAGGATCACCCCCTTGTTTGAGTATTTTGTTGAACCACCTTTTGCTTTAATTATAGCCTTTAGTCTGTTGGGATATGTCTCTACTAACTTTGCACATCTAAACGTTGCAATATTTGACCACTCTTCTTTGCAAAACTGCTCAAGTTCAGTTAAATTTGATGGTGACCGTTTGTGGACTGCTGTCTTCAAGTCATTCCACAGATTTTCAGTGGGGTTTAAGTCTGGGCTATGACTAGGCCATGCAAGGACATTCACTTTTTTCTCCTTCAACCACTGTGTGGTCAGTTTGGCTGTGTGCTTTGGGTCATTGTCATGTTGGAAGGTAAATCTTCCCATTGACAACTTTCTGGCAGAGAGCAGCAGATTGTCCTCAAGAATTTGACAGTATTTTGCCCCATCCATTTCTCCTTCTATCATGACAATGCTCCAGTCCCTGCTACAGAGAAACAACTCTATAACATGATATTACCACCCCCATGCTTTACTGTAAGAATGGTTTTATTTGGATGGTGAGCTGTATTGGATTATCGCCAGACATATCGTTTGGCGTTGATGCCAAACAAATACATTTTAGTCTCATCTTAACATCTTTCATAACACCTTTTTCCATGTGGACTTTGATTATTTTAAAGGGGGTGATTTTTTTTTATACCCACTGTATGTGAACCCGAGAGTGTCTGGGAGTGTCCTCACATTCATTTAAGATTTATTTCCATAGTATTTGTATACAATCTGTCAGTATTTACATTTACAATCCATAATTGAAAAGCCTATTTTCTATCTCCATCCCACCAATTTCAGAACACACTACATTCATTTCCGAATATTAAAGTGCATATATATATGTATTTTTTTAAATGTATGTCACGCTTTAACATTTCAAAATATTCTATTTTGTCAAGTAAAAAAAGCTAATGGTTATCCTGAAATTCCTCAAAAAAGTTCCCCCCTAAGCATATTAAGAGTTCTGAGGAATCATCCAAAGCCTTTTCTAAACAAGTCCCAACATTATTTTGTAAACACGGGCATGGACTGTGTCTAGATCTCCCCTTCATTAAGATTGCATAAGTCTACCAATTTCCCAAACATTTTTTTTTAATGTAAATATAATATATACATGTGACGTTGCTCTGTCCATCATCCACTTCTGTCCACTGTTGCTGGTACTGAGCCAGTTTTGCCCTGTCCTTTACTGAACCCTAGCCCGCTGTCATTGTACTGCAATCAGTATTCAAACACCTGGTCAAAATGACACAGTTGCACTGGAAGGCAGTAAGAGACCACTGCCCCGTCGGCCATCTTCCCACACATTTTAAAGCAAGTTGGTGTTGGACAGGGCTGAAGATAGTGTTTCCATAAACCACTTATTTCCTTTTGCAAAAGTGTAGAGAAAGTGAATGAGGGCACATTTTGGGATTTGTGCACAAAGTTGACTATTGGGATTTAGCAAAAAAATTCTCTAGCCATGTTGACTCACCGTGATGATCATCTTAACTGGAGAAGTCCTGTCACTTCCAAGAAGAGCTATGATGACTTTGTGTTGTCTATTTTTTTTCTACCTCACTTTGCCTGGGAAAACCAAGATTTCCAGTTATTATCTTAATTTCTGAAAGTGTAATGTACAGAGATATAAATGGCAGTCTAGAGCCTTCAAATATCTTTGTGAATCCCCAAAGAGTGGTCAATGACTGGTCCTAATTTACAATATGACTCGTAACTACTTACTGGCGGCAACATGGAATATTTTTCCAACCTTGCTAGCAGACAAACCAGTTCAGGTGATATAGCACTTTTAAGTAACAAGATATTGGTGTGGAGAGTATGTTCTGGGGAGTCAAGGAATTATCCTTGAATGGTCATAGATTAATATGCTAGCTAATAAGTGTTAAAAGCTGACATAATACTGACTAGTGACAAGAATCCGGTTGTTTCTAGTCATTTCAAATTAGTGTTGCAAGAATCCTGGATAAAATGATGACTCACCCATTGTCATATTTTATGACTTTTAGCTGATTCATCTTTACCTGGCTCATTAACCCTTCCAAAATATCTCCTTGCTGTCTTGTTGGGAAAATACTGTAACTTACAAATACCACAAAGAATAAGAAAATCCTAATGTAGAAAAAGAAAAGGCATGTTTACTTTCTTTTGATGAGGCTAATCGGTGTTGTTAGTCTTGGCTCTGTTCCTAGCTTCTGGTCGAATGGTTGGGGATTTAGGTTTGTTCTTGGTGCTGAGAGAAAATAATCAGCCTGGATAGCCTCGGAATGGCTAAGCTACGCTACGGACTAAACCAACAGCCAATCCAGCAGCACGACTGTTATGTGTTTACTTTCCTCCCTAAGTTGCTGGAGACATAGTGCTTTAATGGGAGTTTGTTATCACATTTTTCTATTCCTAGGAGGCCTCTGAAATAGCACAAACTTAGAGGAGGGTTGTTTAGACGAATTAATTGGGTAAAGCTAAATCTCTTGACTTTGCAGTTAATGGATACTTTGCGCAATACCCTGTAACTTACCCGCATTTATTAATAATTGTTATAGTAGTAGCCTGAAATTAGGTCGTTCCTGTGGAATATCTTGACTAAGACTGAAAAGCAGGGTTACATAAAGGCCATCTGTAATGAGTCCTTGAGTGGTTTCTTTTTACTGATATTATTTTACCTACATGCCAGTTCTTGAAAAGTTTTGGAAAATATGTTGATACTACGTAGTGCTTACTTTATAGCTTTTACATTATCTTCAAAGAAATGGTGCCCTACATGTTAGTGCTTGTTTTAATAAAATAAAATAAATGTTAGCCATTATGGCATTGCCACTAATAAATAAACAGGGCATTGTGAAGATAATTTAGTTAACACATTTCCAGTTTATTTTCACAGTTTGAATATACAATATATGAAGTACATTCTGGCAATTCCCTAATAGTCTCTTTGCCAATTGCCACTGTATATTCTTTGAGTGATATTGATGATTATTAGTACACAATCATTTCATGTGACCTGAAACAAACTATTACAGGCACATAATTTGAGGTGCTCAGTTGTTCCCTCCCTTTTGAAATGGTCAGGTCATTACACACACAGGTGAAGGAGATTTGAAATGATGAATCAGAGAATGCTTACTCTACCACAAGGAAAACCTATTGAGAGTAACAAGTGGGTAATGAGCTTCTGGCCTAGTGATGTGAGGATAGCAGCTTCTGGCTGAGCTGCTATACTCTGTGACAAACTACTGTTAGTGATGTCTGAGTTCCGATCAAACAAATATAGAATGGTGTATGTATTCCTTGCATTTTACATGGCTCAAAGGATTCAAAAGCATTTTAATAAGATTTTCCTTCAATTGTTAGAATATTATTAGACTGACATTCTACCTAGAATTATCCCCAACACTGCTGGAACTCTGTTATAGAAACATTTTATCCTCAATGAGACATTAAGTATAATTACATACTAAAATAAAATAAGTACGAGTTGGAATTAGGCACGAGCATTCAAGTTACTCCTTACTGTGCACATTTGTGCTGCCAATTACCTTACATATTTTATTGAACCGCCTCAAACATGCTTTCTTTTCACAGAGAAATTCTATGTATTTTCATAGCCTGATGGAAAAAAATACGAATGGACATTTTCTGGTTTTGGCACTTACTGATCACCATTGACATGGCAGTGGTCACTGATGGCACTCAACATGTACGAGAAGTAGTCTTCAACCACAAGCATGCATTTGTAAAGTCAACCTCTCAATAGAATGTTGGGCAGCAAGTAATGAAGAAACTGAACAGGTCCATCATGTCTACAAGAATCTATTCAATTCTGTTTGAATCCTGTACCTTCTTGTTGAGTTTGGCCGCCATTGTAGTGATAAAAAAAGCAGAAACCACATTCTAAAGTCAAGTGGAAAGAACCCCAGAGGAACAAGAAAAGGAGAAGCGTTTACTGTGTACTGTGGGTCACATTCCCAGGGGATTGGTGTGAGTACTCTTCAGTGAGTGGAACTTGATGGAAACAAATAGGCAAGCTGCACAGTAAAACATCCTTATGCCTGACATGTTTACGTACCCTGATGTCCCCTGTGCTGCGATTCTGACAAAGCATATAGGAGACCCAAGGGAACTGGGCTGAATCAGATTTCATTATACATTGTGTTTATAAATGCTGGCCATCTTGACTGTGGGTGGTCCAAGCAAAACGGTTTTGCCCAAGCAGAACATTCCATTGCAAGTCAAAATGTTTCACAATAACTCACTGAATAACAGAATGTAGACCTTTGCTAACTCTGCTAAATCTTCAAAGGATCAGTGAGTTCTCGAAACAAAAAAATGCAGATGTCTTTGCTTAATTTCGTAGTTTCTGGAATTCATTTGGTGAAATCCAAGAGTGAACATGCAATCCTTTTTATTCATGTCAGTAAAAACATGGCGGTCATTGACTTGCAGCTTGAACTGTGTTTGGAGAATGTTGAAGAAAGCAATGGAACAATCATACACCTCATGACAAAGGGAAAAAATACTGATTCAAAATTGAGCCCAACTCCAGTGAGGCACGCTCACCTGATGACCTCCATTAGCTTTGCAGGCACCTGAGTGGCAAAGGTGTGCTGCATACAGGAAATGCTGGCTGTCCAATGCCCCCCTCCTTCCGGAAACGCCGGCCAATTTGCATTGCCCATGGTGATTCTCAGCCACTTGTCAGCTAGCAGGATAGTCAAAGCTCAAACATAAACTGAGAAGGTCCTCTTGGTGCTAGCCAGGGAGGTACCGGGGAGGTAAGGAAAGGGAATGGTTATTACCTGTGAATCCACGTGGAATCCATGGCAAAGGGTCACAGTGATTGATAGTGGAAGGTCTGGGATCGCAAGTTTCAATGTGAAAGCCGTTCGACTCTGGCCATCCTTTGCTCAATGAGCCAATACAGCCCTTTGGAAGTTCCCCCTCTCCCTTCAAAAACACGTTTCTTTGTAGGAAGTCCGTACCCGTTTTGACATTAATGGTGTTCAACTGCCACGAGCAAGTTGTAAAAAAGTGGTGCTAGACTAGGCCGGTCACACTGCTACTGCTTTGTGTTACTCATGGATGCAAAAACCTTATTGATGTACTGTCAATCGAGAAATTGGACAACAGATGCAGGTCAAATCCCAAGAGGATCCGTGTCATTGTGTTCTTGAATGGGGTCCTCCCCCAGTGGCTCCCTACCGTGTTGGATCCCTGATAACATTGCTGCATTGCTCTACTCCAACTTGGCAGGAATGAATGTGCAGTCTGAGTCTTCAGACACAGTAATTTTCCACATTTTATTGTGTTAGGAAGCATTTATGTACATATTCAGTGATTATTCATTATTTTGTATCGAAATGTATACCTTTGTACATCATTTCTGTCCCAGTAACATTGGAATGTTAATAGGTACAGATGTTTCTGTAAGGTGTGAATGCAGGGACTAAGGGTTGTTTTTAACTACCTAGCTTGCTTTATCCTCGAGATAAAACCATGTCGTAATATGATATTGCCTCAGGAACAGATTGGAATGTGTCCCTAACGAATAAGGGGTCTATTCTGCAGGACTAGTCTTGGTATTTTTGTTGGCTAACCAACCACCACCACAACAGTTGGTACCAGGGTTGAGGTTTGGGAAAGCTCTCTTGCATTTTCCTCCTATCTGCATGCCTTGAATCTCCAAAGAACTTTTCTTTGATTCTTGTTCTGTAATTGTAATACTGTATATATTAAATTAATTCATTGACTATTTGGAATAAAAATTAACAGTTCCGTCAATTACCACATGAAATCTAAGTGGATTTATTCCCTAATCGACACAAAGTAAATGTCAAGATGAAAATAATTGATGGCACAAGTATTCACCCGCTTTTCTATGTACAGTATGAAACCGGAATGAGCTGTGGTGCAAACAATTTTATTTTGAAGTCATAATTAGTTGAATGGAGACTACCTGTGTGCATGTAAGGTGTTTCATATGATTTCAGGTTAAAGACACCCAACTTTGGGAAGTCCCATAGATGGTTAGTACCATTTTTATCTTCAACTACATCATGAACACAAATGAAAATTCCAGGAAAATATGGTATAAGGATCTTCTCTAACCAGGGGTCGGATATGACAACATTTAATTAAATGGGTACTGTGTAGAATTCTTCCTCTAAACAATAACTATTTATAATAGTATAAGTCCAGAGTCGTTTAGGGTGTGAAGGATAGTATTACTAGTGTCTGAAGTGAATATAAGGGAATTACAAGTAATTGCAAACTGATAGATGGTCTGGTGAGAGTTTAACTGGGCAATGTCAGTCACTGATTGATTTTGTAGAAAAAAAAATATTTTAATGAATTTAAAACACACTGCAGATGTCTACTTGTCTTTTTTTGCTTATTTGTGTGATAGTAGTACCGAAAAAGAAGAAACTATAAGAAACAGAATATGGCACAACAGTGAATCTGTCCAAAGCAGACTGTCCTCAAAGACTGATTATCCAGGAGAGAAGGGCTCTAGTCAGGCCACCAAAAGGCCTATGGGGTAACAGTCGTCCACAGCTAAGCTGGGAAACATTGCAACAATAACCCTGGTGCTTCGCATATGTAAGTGGCCTTCAAGGGAAGTGGCTAAAAGACTGTTATTGTTTACAAACACCAAAGAACATCAAAGAATGGGAAAATATATATATATGTAACTAGATTTGCAATGCTGATAAAAATCTACCCAAATAGATTAATGCTGTTATTTGCGGCAATGTATGACTCTATAAAACATTGACTAAAGGGGTGAATACTAATGGAATCAATTTATTTTTCACTTTGACAGGATTTTTTTGTATTGATCGGTGACATACTCTTAAATCCATTTTGATTTAATGTTGTAACATCGTAAAACAGCCAAAGGGGGTGAATACTTCTAAAAGCCCCTGTATGCTACATCTCAAATTTACTACAGAGTATTATTTTCAAGTTGGCATGCACAATATGCTGTCTCTTGCTCTTTTTTACTTTCTCATGTGTTTTTTGTCTGAATCTGTTTTCAGTCATCCACATTTTTCATTAGACAGATAAATCCTTCCCCCACGGTTCCATTCCAATTTGCATAGACCCTCTGCATTTATTAGGTCCTTTTTATTGTATTAAGCTCAGACTATAGCCCACCCCAGTCTATGACAAGATAAATGCGCAAAAACAGTACATTAACCTATCTTATCTTAACCTTTTTTTTTTTTTTTTTTACACAGTGGTTATCACAAGCCAGGCATCCTATCAAACTACTAATGAATTCTGACAGGCAAAAAATGCTCATGTGCTGAGAAAAAAACTGGAGCTGTGGGTAAATACTAATAACCTTCTTAGAAGTGGGACTGTTAAATTATAATAAATAAATTATGCACTTAAAATAGGTTGACTGACATCAATTATCTATCATCTAGTATGCTTGGAAATGCTCAGGTAAAGCAGGGCCAAAAGAATTATGAAAGACATGTTAACATGAAAACAAATACATATTTTTTGGGGGCATTGTGTTGTTGTTTTTATATGTATATATTGTGTTTCTGGATGTTTTCAGAGTATTTTGAACACTTTCAGATCATACCTTGATTACAATGGCTTTTTAATCTTTTGATTTAATGATGCCATGGACATGTTCAAGTCACTCAGTGCCAGAGGAAGCAAAGCAAACCCTGTCTTGGGAGGTTGATTTGCAATGTCACAAACACCCTGATAAAAGGAGCTACAGTGGAAGCAGGAACATCGAGATCCCTGGAGATGGACTTGTAGTCTTAAGATTGTCCATGCTTGGCTGTTATCTTGTTTCTGACATCTTGAGATAATTATTTATTCTATGTTCTCTACAGCCCATATAGTGACACAAACCAGGAGAATGTGTTATTTTTGATTTTCAAATGGCAGACATTGGCAAATGACCACAGGTGTTTTCAAAAATAAAGGGCAAATCACCTGCTTGAAATGTAATAATTTCTAAGAAGTTGCCAATAATATGTTTTGTGCTATATTAGGACATATTTATATAATTATTTGACTACTCCAACAGAATATTTCAAAACCCACATAACTCTGAATCTTATTCCTGTATAAGACTGGGGCTGATCCCTCTCACCCTGAAAATTTACTCAGGAGTCTCCCCTCTGGTAGAAGGTTGAGGTATATCAGGAGCAAAACCTATCACCACAAGAATTGTTACTTTCCTACCGCCAGAGACTCCATAAACATGCCCCTGGAGTCAAACTGACTGTAGCCCACTACACACACACACAACTATCAACTAGACAAATCCATAACCCCTCCCCACATACTCACACAACCCTCAACTGGACATATTCTTTACATATTTTTGTACCTTATCAATGCCCAGTCTACTCTTCCTATGCTCAGTCCACGGTTCTTATTTGTTTTTTATTTCTTTTGTACAAAATGGCTGCACCAACGGACCAGAACAAATTCCTAGTTCGTTGTGAAATCTACTTGACTTTAAAACCTTTTCGGATTTTGATTAGATCTTTTGAGAAAATGTGCAGTCAGTTGGGGCTTTTGCAAATGGGAAATGAAAAAAAATCTAATGCACTGCTCACTTAAAGATTCTGGACACAATCTAGCTCCATACAAACAGTCCTGAGCAGAGACATCCCAGCAGTAAATAGCTTGATCCCAAACTCTCAACTCGAGTTGAGTTGATACAACTCGTTCAACTTCAACTGGATGAACACTCCTGATGTTATTTATGTAGATGTGTTTCATGGCATTGTGTAACATGAAGTAGATCCACTCTGGATCCAAATGTTGTCTGTTCTTGCTTGTCTGAAAACATCACCATGGGAGCAGACCACAGTTGCTGAAACGTTGTTACGTTTCTCTGCATGATGTGCATATTTTTCCTCTTTCTGTTCTTTGCTTGTGAACTCAGCTCTGGAACTGAAAGTGTTACTTTTAAATGTGGTGTTTTCTAGCATGAAACTGCAGTTATATTTTCATGTAACATCATTACGACAATGTCCATATACTATGAATTAATCATAAATTGATGCATAACCATAACACATTATTATGTTTACTTGAACTATTTAAATAAACATGTACCATGGGGAGATGAGTGACATCCCCTTGGGAGAAAAGGACTGACATGGGTCAAAAGGGGAGGAGAGATAAAAATCAAGCAATTGCCAAATTAATAAACAGCATCCATCCCTTATAACCCAGATTTGTTCCAGTGCCACTTCATCTAAGAAATGTGTGTACTTGCATAAATAGGACTAAGGTCCTTAGGAGAAGAGATTTGGAATTCAAGGGGACTTCATATTCACATAGAGTAGACCTGGTGCTATCAACAGTGGTCTGGAAGATAGAGGTCTGTCCTAAATATGAGAATGATCCTGTTTTAGAATCACTTGTTCCCAGTTGAATCAAGGGTCAGCTACCATCCCCAAGCCTACTGATTGAAATAGTATAATGAAACATTCATAATGAAACCTAGCGACATAAGGTGAATGTGCTTATTTTGCTTTTTACACCACCCATTTCACACATCGATGTATATACTAGCCAATTCAAATAAGATATGTGTTTTGTCAAAGCATATCTTGACACTGCGTTTTGATACTCCTGCAAAGTTCATCTGGACAAGTATGTGTGTCAAAATTTTTGCATCAACACTACACAGAAATTGACAAATATTGGCTAAGGAGCTGTATTGATACAACTCACCTTGTCCCAGAAATATTTACACAAGTCACTGAGATGGTGTTAGCCTACACAAAACACAAAACGTATTTGAAGTAGATAAGAATATCCCCTATTGAATGTTGAAAATGAGAATCCCATTTGCATTTTTCAGCCTGATGTTATGGGGATTAATAGTATAGACTTAATTTAATTCTCCTATAATTCCCTAGTTGGGCTGATGTTAACCTGCTAAACTGATATTAGCTAGCTTGTTGATGTTGGGAAAATGCTTGTAGCTTTTGTTTCTGTCAAACATCAGCAATACTGTTCATTGCTGCACAAAACATTTCAAAACCACACTTTCTAACACTATGTAGCAAGGAGCAATATTAAAGATCTACACTGAACAAAATAATCCCTATTCATCATGAGCTGAACTCAAAGATCTAAGACTTTCTCTATGTACACAAAAGGCCTATTTCTTTAAGGCACACCTGTACAAAACTCATGCTGTCTGATCAGCATCTTGATATGCCTCACCTGTGAGGTGGATAGATTATCTCGACATAGGAGAAGTGCTCAATAACACAAATTTAGACGGATTTGTGAACAATATTTGAGAGAAATAAGCCTTTTGTGTGCATAAAAAGTCTTAGATCTTTGCGTTCAGCTCATGACAAATGCAGGCAAAAACAAATGTGTAGCGTTTATCATTTTGTTCAGTGTATCAATATTTCCATCTAAATGTTGTTACACCAACACAAGAGGAACAAAAGAACCTTGATATTGTTTTTTTTCAAATAATCTCTGCTTGCCATACCTACTTTAACTTAAATGTGATTACATCAAATGTGTTCGTGTGGTTGCGAAACCATTTACTGATAAGGTACAGAATCTTATGCTCCAGTATCCAAATACAATCAAAAGGGCAGCTATCAATGCATCTTGAGAAAGTTAACATTTTTAAATAGGCCCTGGTTCAAAATGTTAAACAGAATGCAATGCCATTTGGGACATGTACCCAATGTTTACCCGGAGTCTAACAGACATGCTGAATTCTTGACTTTTAGCATAGCCATAGCCACATGCCAGCTCTTTCATAGCAGTTTCCTAACGTTCTGCTCAGTTTTGCCCAACTGTTAAAGGTCAAAATATGTTAGAAACAAAACCAGATGACTGATATCAAAACCAGAAACATTTCTGCTTAATTCGGGCTTGTTGTTCCTGTCATTGTCAAGTCATGTTTTCATAGAAATATCTCCAATTATTCCCGTAACATTTTTGACCAGAATTATTGTTGTTGCCTGAACTGAAGATAAGGTGTAATGGGTTGCAATCACAGCAATCATTAGCAGGTTGGAGATTTAGTTCCCCAATTACTTCTGTAATAGAAATTCTGTTATTCCTGTGAGAAAGTGTGTGTGCATGTCTGTTTGTGTCATCCACACTGTTCAATTGTGTCGTAAGGCCTAGAAGCCCACATAGAACAAATGGTCCCCTGGCAGATCTTCTTGTTCTTGTCCTGACTTGTGACGTGCATGAGTTGACCAGACACATCTTGTTGCATGTGGGAGAAATTGAAGTTGTATTTGTAATGACATGAAATGTGGAGGAGGAGCGCATGTTGAGATAGAAGACAGAGAGTTAAAAACGAGAAATCATTTTCTGGTCCTTTGAAGGAAAACAAGAGGGCAGAGAAAAATGCAGGAGACAAACTTCGGACTGAATGTGTAAATGACTGACAGAAATCACACATGTAAATCAGGGAGCTGTTGTCATTTTGATCTCTTATCCTCTTGTAGCAAGAAAAAAAAAATTGCAGTCTTGGCAGTTGTTTAGTAGTTACTGTGCTAACCAAACAGCAGTCAGGAAGTTCACAGAAGGTGCAACACACTTCCAAATTATTTGGTCATATCAATCATTTGTAAACACTAAAAAGCTGGCAAATTTCAAAGGTAATGTTCATTAGCTAAAGAAATTGTTAGATAGTTTGATGGCCCAACAGCTTCTCTCTTAAACAACAGGAAGTGTTTTATCGGTGTTGGCCTCATTTTGTCTCCCGTGGTTAAACCGTTCATCCAGTATATTCTGCTGAGTTACATTTCCTGTTTGATGAAAAGAAGAAACCATCATCATGGTGGTCTAGTCTCGCAGGCGGGGGGAACTGGGATTGAGAGTACTTCCTTTTTTTGGGGTTTTTCAATACTTTTTTGGTTGTTTTTTATTTTCTTAATAACATCCTAATCATAAAAATAATTGGACTGAAATTGGTGAAAGATTGTGTGTTTTGCTGAAACAGTATCCGTGCTGCAGTAGTACATCTGCACCATAGGCAGCGGATAAAAACGCTAGTCCACCATAGGTAACTAAAGCAAAATGTTGTCATGGCATGTCCAGACGTGTTACATATTCATGACAAACTCATCTACTCGAGAAATGAGATTGTATTGAAGCAAATAGGATGGTTGTATTTGATTAACACCCACTTAATGTAAGGTCCATTTCTGTTCAAGTAGAACAGGAGCGGTAAAGCTAGGCAATTATCCAAGAAGTTAGGAAATACCAAATGTGAACAGTTTGATGCTCAGAATGTGTTGAGACATGCCTGTTAAAAGGGCTTGGTTAGTTAGAAATGACTGTTCTAAAAATCTAGTTTCTACCTGTTATGCCACTGAACTAACCTGACATTAAAATTAGTCATATCTAATCTACTTTTTATGCTTGTTTAATTGTGTTTTCTTTAACTAAAGTCAAATTGAGATTTTTCTTTATTTTAAAGTTTGCCATGACCAAGAAATCAGCTTACATAGTAAAACACAAGATTAAACAAGAGAAACACAAGTTTTAGGGCTGTAAAGAAAATTTTGAAAAAGCACTTGAAAGGTGAAACTTTCCCTTTTAGAAGTTGTATTTCTTTTAACTTTATTTGTTTTTGACCTATACTTTTATTTGTAGTTGAACAATATATTAGATTAAAAAATCCACTGTTTAAATAAACATCTCTTTACTGTTAATGTATAGTATTCTGAGCCCTTCATATTACTTTTTGTTCTGTTATAGAATTTTTTTGCCAATCAAATATAATGACAATGAATAAGCAACATCCTTTTAGAAATTAGTGTGAATTCACGCAAAATTATAAACAGAAATCCACAGAGTCCATTGAATTCTCCATAGACCTACATGATAGAATTGTGCCAAAATAGTGACTAAAGTGTCTGAGTATTTATGTAAATGTGTCACGTCCTGGCTATGCCCCTAGCCATCTTCGCACTGGCTGGGGCCATAGTCAGGACGTGGCCAGTAGAGGTGCCTCTAGGCACCTCTATGTTGCTTGTGTCTCCCCAATTGGAGGCAGGTGCTGGTTATTGCCTCCAATTGGGGAACCTATTTATGTTGAATGTTTGCCCACACTGATGTGGTTCATTGTGGCTTGTCAGCCAAAGGCTATACAACCCTGTCAGTTGGTCTGCGTTACGTTTGTTGGTTTTGTTTGTTTCTTTCTTTCACCATTAAAACATGGATTACAACGACCGTTTTGCCTCTGCCTATCTGTCCTGTCTTGACCTGACAATGATCCTGTCATCCAGCTTTCTTAGAATAGAATGCTATGTTAATTATGTCCCTTATCTGAATAGAGAGTATGATGACAACATGTCTGACCCAACAGTTATAACTACTAACTTGCCCTAATAGGGTGGTGACTTGGGGCCACAAGGCACACAGAATTAATTTATGTATAGACTGTAAAGTGGCTTATAGGAATCGCATATTTTTTTTAATAAACAAATGTTATTTTCAATTGTATAATGTAGGACATGATCGGAGAGTTGGGAAAATATCTGCAAAGCCAAACAAATTGTTGAATAAACTGATACTTTGACAAGACAAACTGAAAATCATTGATCAATTAAAAGCAATATTATCTTGACCCCAATGATGAAGAGTAAATGAAAGCAGTGTTTCTCAATCCTGGTCCTTGGGACCCAAATGGGTGCACTTTTTTGTTTTTGCCCAAGTACTCACACACCTAATTCAGATTAAAGGCTTGATGATAGGTTGATTACGTCAACAAAGTGTGTAAGTGGTAGGGCAACATTTGAAAGAGGTGTGTGAGTGCTTGGGCAAAAACAAAAATGTCCAGAGGAACAGGATTGGGAAACACAGAATTAAAGCCATATAAAAGCTATTTTTCTGTTTTATGGACACACCCAATGTTGCACAGCTCAGTCATCTGTGACAGTTGATACACTTACACCAAAATCCTGTCTCATTTAGAATAGGCTACTGTTTGCGCCATAGGCTAATGTGGAAGTTATTTCAATGTTTAAGTAGCCTACTGACAGGTTGAAATATTTTTTGGCAGTACTTTCAAACCAGTGGTTTCCTGCAGTTGTTTTGGAAACACTGTGAAAAGTCTGTTTTGGGTGCATTACATATACTAACTGCTTTTCAGCTCGTGACTGATTTCAAATGCCTTGTTTATTATTTATAATAAATTATTGATCCTCTCTGACTCAATTACAGGAATGTAAATCTGGTCATACAACATTACGGGCCAAACTGTAAGCTTGAAAAGTTACAGGCCAAATTCTATATTCTAAACTGTAAATTATTAAAAGGATTCATTTATTGGCAAAACATCACCATCCCCTGAGGTGGTATTACTGGTATGAAATGGTTATGAACATCGTTAAAACAGTTAAAAAGAAATGTTGTAAAACCTGTGGTGTATTGTCTTACACATACCATGGCAAATCAGCTTTCAACCAATTTCCACCACAGATGTAGTAGTAAAAAAGATGAGGTAATTTGATTAACGTCATTCTGGGGCATGGACGCAGGTGCTGGAAGATGATGAGCACACTAGACACATGTTTTCAAACATATGGCTGGTGGGGTTAGTATTTAATATATATTTTTTATGGTATAATAAGCATAATATCTTAGACTGCTGTCAGAACATACAAAACGGCACTTGCTGCCGTAGCCCACCCATAGGGAAGGCCAGACAGGTTCCATGTAGAAAGCACCCAGGCTCCAGAGAGACCATGACAAGGCCCAAAGTTGGACCTCTGTTTCCCTCTGGATCTCAGCTCCAACGTCTCTCCCCAGGCCTGGCCAGCCTCTGGCTCTCAGCTCCAACATCTCTCCCCAGGCCTGGGGACAATGTCATGGCCAGACATCTCCCCGAGTTTCGGCCCCAGCAACAACTGGTTGACAATGTCATGGCCAGACATCCCCCAGAGCATGGGCCATAGAAAGGACCGGATGACAATGTCATGGCCAGACATCCCCCAGTGCTTGAACCCCAGCAACAACCGGATGAAAATGTCATGGCCAGACATCCCCCAGAGTTTGACCAGCAACAATCTTAATTGTATTTTACCACATGCCAAAGCACATAGTCATACTGTCATCCATTACCCCACATCCACTCCACCACACAACCACACTCAGCCACTCTAACACAAACACATTTAGACATACAGTATATAAACATGTACTGTATACACATAAACATCCACATGCACATGCACTTTTCAACATACATACACATACTTTTATAGACACATACAGAATATAATATACTTAGTATTGAATAATGCTGGGAAAAAGGTTTAAACCTTGATGTCTGGTTTGAAAAACCCAGTTTAAAACACAGGAAATACAGCTTCACTACACTGGAGAGATTGTACGCTTTTCTTACCACAGCAAGAGCCATGTGTTGGTCTCAAAGGTAAAATGCTGTATAGGCCTTGGACAGGTTACTACCTAGGTAATAACTGAATTGGCTGAGACCTCCTTCCAACCTGGTCCATTGCTGATTCTTCCAACCAGATCGTCAGGAGGATGCTCATTCATTATACAGAAATTGACTTAATTGTGCAGATGGGCTCAATGGCATTTATCATGATGGACCAGATGCTATAAAGACACTGATAGGTAGAGGAGACCTCTTTGCACCTCTGGTTGAGGTCCTGGTTGTTGACTCAAAAAATGGGAAACAAAATGTTGGTTCTGAAATATAATGCCACTTAACTAGAAGTAATACAAACAGTGCCTATATTTTTCACAGTATATTGCCTTTTGTTGGTAGTTTTTTGTATGTATTTTGCTTAGACTATTGGAGAATGCATCCATATTGTATGTCTAATTTTGCCGATTTGCTACACTGGTCTCAGTTGTGGGACAGGGATCCCCTTGCTCAGATGGTTCGAGTTAAGACACATAACAAAGTCTCATGAGGTCAGACAGTGCTGTAATGTTGGGTATTTGGGAATTGTGCAACAGTCTGTTCTTTTTCTAACCAGAGGGGGAACTCCCTTTGTCCATGAATTAAATTTTAGTCAGAATCAGGGCTTTGTCAGACAGCATTAAAAAATAAAGTGAAATGATTTAGTTGGTTTGAGCATCTCATGAAGGTAAACGATTGTTCAGAGAATGTGACTAGGGTGGTGTAAATATTGTGTTTGTTGTTTGAGCTACCTCATGTTTCTGTAACTAAATATAGCGTTAAACTGCTTTAGCCTCTGTCTAATGATTTACAATATTATGTTTTTGTTTGCTAAACCTTTTTTGGTGAAACATTTTTTATGTTAAACTGTCAGTGGAGTTGCTCTTGTATGTTTCCAGACCAGACCCAATAACTTCTCATCACCACATATTATGGTTTTGGTTTAATACAAAACATTACTTTCACCGCCTGTCTGAATCTAACTGAAGATGTTCTCTTACCGAAATTTGCCTTTAGCTCCTGTAGATGGTGGAATGTTTTTTGAAAGTTGGTTTGGTAGTACTCTGATTGGTCATTGAAAACAGATGCCATGCACATCTGGTATTTTATTCAACATTCTGTTCACACGAGCTCTGTATGTATTAAGTGTCTCGGAGTAGGCGTGCTGATCTAGAATCAGAGATCCACACTAATCTTCTTCATTTGGATCTAAACAGATTCTGGATCAGTACATCTACTATGAGAGGCTTTATGGATACCAGCCTGAAGTAGTTGGCCTTTCTTCAGCCTTGTCAAAATCTGGTCAATCCATCCATCTTGTCCATGTTTTCTTGTTGGATTAAATAATAGTGTTTGGCCATAAGGGGTTTTGTGTGCGAAGTGAACAGATATAATAACTCTAAGATCTTGTGCTATACTCATTAGCTAAAATAACATAAGATTTATAAAGATTATTTGGCTTTTTATTTGTTTGTTTTCTCATGGCAGATAAGTGAAATAGCCCTCAGCTATGCTTAATTTCTTAGATAAGGCTGAAATGTGTTCATGTGTTACCAAAAGTGAACCAGTCCAGTAAGCAATTGTTACGGTCCAGGCAAGCTGGGGCTGTTCCGGTCCGTATTTTCTGTTTGTCTGTGATCTGTCTTGTCCTTGTTTCAGTTGATCAGTGTATTTAGTTCACCTGTGTTTTGCCCCCACCTGTTTCTGTTCTGCTCGTTAGTCTGTGTATTTAGTTCAGTCAGTTTCTCCCTGCCTTTGTTGGATCATCGTCGTGTCATGTCACATCCATGTTAGATGTTTGCTCCTGCTCCTGCTCCTGCTCCTGCTCCTGCTCCTGCTCCTGCTCCTGCTCCTGCTCCTGCTCCTGCTCCTGCTCGCCGGGTTAAATTTTGTTGTTTTTTTGTTGTAGTGCACGGCACTCGGTTTTGTTTTACTTTTAGTTTGATGAAAGTTTTCCCTTACACCCCTGCATCTGCCTCCATCTCCCTTTTTGGATTTTCTTTTGGATCCCCCACACCCCGAGGGTCACAGCAATTTATGAAAGAGAACATTTGAATTTTGTTAATTTAGGGTCTCTAACACCACCGGTAGATAATATTCCTATTATCTTCTGTATTTTTACATCTACGATTATTTTAATTTCAATTCCAACTGGATCAGACAAGAATATTTTTTTCAATCTTAGACATTGTTTTAATATAATGCACATTCCGAGGTTACCAAGTGTGAAACTTATCTTTTCATTCAGGAAAACATTTCAGTGTAATAAAAAATATAACATTGGTATTGGCCATCACTAAATTAGGAAGGGAGAAACAGGGATAAATATTGATTTAAATTATTTCTGGTGGAACAGGTAAGTGGAGCCGGCCAAGATGTGTGAATGTCTCTAAGTCAGTCAATCGATCGATCAATTTTATTTTATGAAGCCCTTTTTACATCAGCAGTTGTCACAAGTGCTTTCACTAAACACCCAGCCTTAAACCCCAAGGAGCAAACAACAGTAGTGTTGAACTTCACTGGCTAGTAAAAACTCTAAGAAGGCTGAAATTTAGGAAGAAACCAGGCTCTAATGGGTGACCAGTCCTCTTCTGTCTGTGCAGGGTGAACATATTAAGAGTCCAAATTGTAATAGTTAATCGATGCATGTGGGCTGAGCCCAGAGTCTATTTTAACCTAGTCCTGATCGGAGGCATTACCAGATGGACAAGGACCGGGACAGACTGTGGGGAGGGGGGGTCAGCAGAGTGGCAGCTGAAATCGTCAGGTATCGTCCAACCAGGAGGACTTAGGACAGGGACCTCAACGAGTCAAGCCTGGTACTTCACAGGTGTGGGTCAAGACCTCATGTCCTCCTAATTTTAAAACAACAGAAAGCAGGGAAAATGTAGACCCTAGTCCCCCAGCATAATATAGCATCATAAGACCTTGGGGCTGAGACAGGGGGGTCCAGTGACACTGTGGCCCTATCCGGGGGAGGCCCCGGACAGGGCCCAACAGGCAGGAAATCAATCCACCCACATTGCCAAGCATCAACCAAAGGGACACCCACCAACCGCAATCATCTTGAATGAGGGCCGAGTATTGCCAGAGTACAGCCCAATTGCACCAGTGCGCATCTGAGTGACTACCCATTGTTATAAACAGTTTATAAGTTTGCATACCCTTGAAGAATGGATAATATATGTGCTATTGGTAAAGAAAACATGAGTGAACATGCAAAACGTGACTTATTTCTTATGGGATTCACATTCAACTGTAGGTCATAACAGAATGGCACAATCATAAAACAAAACATGGCAACAAAAAAAATGAACTGACCCCTGTTCAAAAGTCTGTATGCCCTTTATCCGTAATACTGTGTGTTGCCCCTTTAGCATCAATAACAGCATGTAGTCTTTTGTAATAGTTGTCTATGAGGCCCCAATTCCTGCAGGTAGTTTAGCAGCCCATTTGTCTTGGAAAAATGCCTCCAGCTCATGCAATGTCTTTTGTCGTCTTGCATGAACCGCACGTTTGAGATCTCTCCAGAGTGGCTCAATGATATTAAGGAGACTGTGATGGCCACTCCAGAACCTTCACCTTTTTCTGCTGTAACCACTGGAGGGTCAACTTGGCTTTTTGCGTAGGTTTATTGTTGTGCTGGAAATTCCAAGAGTGTCCCATGCGCAGCTTTTGTGCAGAGGAATGCAAATTGTATGCCAGCATTTTCTGATACCATGCTGAATCTTGCCATACATTTTCACAAGATTCCCTTTGCCTTTAGAGCTCACACACTCCCAAAACATCAGTGAGTCACTACCATGCTTCACAGTGGGGATGGTATTCTGTTCCCTATAGGCCTTGTTGACCCCTCTCCAAACATAGCGGCTATGGTTGTGACCATAAAGCTCTATTTTTGTCTTGTCACTCCAAATCACAACATGCTAGGAGCTATGAGGCATGTCAAGGTGTTGTCAGGCATATTGTAACCAGGCTTTTTTGTGGCATTGGTGCAGAAAAGGCTTCTTTCTAGCAACTTGACCATGCATCAAAAAATATTTCAAGTATCATCGTATTGTGCTCCTTGAAACAACCACACCATCTTTTTCCAGAGCAGCCTGTATTCCTCCTAAGGTTACCTGTGAGTTTTTCTTTGCATCCCGAACAATTCTCCTGGCAGTTTGGGCTGAAATCTTTCTTGGTTTATCTGACCTTGGCTTGGTAACAAGAGATTCCCAAGTTTTCCACTTCTTAATAAGTGATGACTGGCATTTGCAAGGCTTTGGATATCCTTTATATTATTTTCCATCTTTATAATGTTCCATTACCTTGTTACAGAGGCCTTTTGACAGTTCTTTTCAGTATCTAGCCTGCTCAGTGCATCCACTTGCGGGCTAATAAACTCATTGAGTATTTATACTCAAGACACTAATTGTGATTTAAAAAGCCACAGGTGTGAGAATTTCACCTTTGATTGTCATTTTAACCTGTGTCCGTCACCTTGTGTATCTGCAACAATGCCAAACATTCCATGGTATGTATACTTTTGAACAGGGCCATTTGGGTGATTTCTGTTATCATTATGATTTAAAAAGGAGCCAAACAACTGTGATAATAAATGGCTTCATATGATCACTATCCTTAAATAAAAGTAGTTTTTTTGCATGATCAGTCATATTTTCAAAATCAATGCCAAATGCAAGCATCAGTAGCTACAGTAAACGAAAGAAACAAACCAAATGCAGAGCTTTCACAAACAGGACCCTTTCCCAAGTTCCTGGATTATCAGACAAAAGTAGTTATGTCATGAAATGAAATACCTTTAGCAGTGTGAAGTTAACGTCTTGGTGCCAGATACTACAGCACACCTTCAGAGGTCTAGTGGAGTCCATACCTAAATGGGTCAGGGCTGTTTTGGTGGCAAAAGGGGGACCTACACAATATTGGGCAGGTGGTCATAATGTTAGGGCTGATCTGTGTTATTATTATTATTTGTTTTACAAAAAAGCACTTACTATCCAACTTTAGTTTGACTTTCAAGTGCTTAAGACCTTTATAAAATACTGTAAAATCTATTGCCAATGAGAATACACATGTCAGGTAACATGACTGTGCATGAACTGAGGTCATCACAACTCCATATCAGAAATTCCAAAGTTCAGTCTAGATGAGAACGGTCTTCGGAAAGGGCCAACATGGTTTTGATTAAACAGTATTATCATGGGCCTATCATTCCCTTTTTGTAGTTAGACATTTTTGTGGTCTTTCATATGAAAGTTACTTTTTGTTCAGTTGCCCTGAAAGTGAACCGTGACTCTATAAAGGCCTTTATAGACATAAAATGAAAAACAAACAGACATTGTTAAAAGCAGATGTATTGTGAAAAACAACATTGCTATAAGCAGATGAATAGTGTTCATGTTAGATATGCCAGTGTGAATAGATACGTTTTGAAAATGGAAAGCGAGTTGATGTTATGGATGTCTGGTGGAAGGGATTTCCAGAGGTGAGCGGATGAAGTGAGGTGAATAGGAGAAGACCTAAGAGTACGTGTGGGTATGTTGATATGAAGGAGGACCGTGAGGTACAGAGGAGCAAGGTTGTGAATGGTCTTGAAGGTGAGGAGCAGAATCTTAAAATCAATGCAGTATTATATTGGGATCCAATGTAACTGCTGAAGAGCAGGAGTGGTGGGATTAATAAAAGATGTTCTGGTGATGATAGGCAGAGTTCTGAACCAAATGACGTATTTGAATAAGTTTGACAGGAAGACCAAAGAGAAGAGAGTTACAGTAATCGATACGGGATATAACCAGGGTGTGAACAAGAATGGCTGTACTAGTGGGTGTGAGAGACGGACGGAGATAATTAATGTTACGTAAATTGAAGTATGCAGACTGGGTGACATATTTATTAGCTTGAAATGAAGGTGTGCGGTCGAGGGTGACACCCAGACTCAACCTGCAGGGAGGGAGAAACTGAGGAGTCATCAATGGAAAGCGAGAAACTGTCATGTTTTGTCAGAGTGGATTTGGTGCCAATGAGGAGAACATCAGTTTTGTCATTGTTAAGTTTGAGGTAGTTGCAGGAAAACCAGGATTTAAATTCCATTAAGCAATCAAAGAGGGAGGTGGGTGGGAGGGTTGAGAGGTTTATTTGACAGGTATAGCTGGGTGTCATCTGCATAGCAGTGAATTTATGAATGATATGACCAAGAGGAAGTAGATAAATGATAACAGAAGGGGGCCCAGGACAGAGCCCTGGGGAACACCAGAAGTGACAGGAGATGGATGGGATTTGAAAGTCCTGAGTTGGATGATCTCAATGCGGCCAGAGAGAGAGGATTTAAACCAGTCCAAAGGTTTGTCAGTTATACCAATAGAGACTAGTCTGTCAAAGAGGATGTTATGAGAGATGGTGTCACATGCTGCACTCAGCTTAAGGAGGATGAGATTTTTTAATTGTCCAGAGTCAGCTGCCATGAGAAGATCATTAGTGATTTTTACCAGTGCTGTTTCAGTGCTATGGCAGGGACGGAAGCCAGATTGAAATTCTTCATAGAGGTTATTGTCAGACTGCATGAACTTGCAACTGTTTTTTCAAGGATTTTTTTTATAGAAAAGGCAGGTTAGAAATAGGACGGATGTTATTGAAATTGTTGGGGTGGTTAGGGTTAGGGTTCGGTCCCTACAATAATGTCTTTCTAAGTTAAATGTAGTTTATCAACATCCTGTTGATTTGTATGTTAGCCAATGTAGGGAACTAGTTACAAGAACTGTGGAGTTTCTGCTAACTGGTTTAATAATGTTTTAGTGTCATAGTGGTTAAAGACACACCTAGTCACTCAAAAGACCCTGGGTCAAATCCAGCATGGGCAACAACATTTATTCCTTCTAATTGCAGGCTGGCTGAACTAGGCTTGCCTGGTTCCTTTTCTTGTTTCAGGCAGGGCTTGTTAAGAAGATTAGGCTTTTTTGTCAGATAGCTGTAACATGGAAATGCCATCAAGATAAAATATTATATGGAATTCATCACGATATATGAGGAGCAAAGGTATGATGGGATGCTCTCTGCCAAGAGGACGCTAATTTCCATTTGATGCAGCCACCTCAACTGGTAGGCCATGTTATTCTGCTTGCTCTAGATGGGTAGTCATTGGTTATCATTAGCTGCTTACGACATTGACTTCATGCTAAGTGTGCAGATGTATTTCACAGTTTATTTCTGTAATTTCCGTTTTGAAAATCCATCGCCGGTGACCTTAATAATCGCATGCTTAAAACTTTTTGCATTTGCATATCTGTGGTTTGTGCATAATTTTGAAAATGTTGATGGTTGTGGAGCAAAATATCAAACTACTGCAAATTTAGTATACATGTAAAAAGCTATGGATATCTTGATTTTTATATACGATAATGTCAATACCCTTTTCGACAAATTGCCAATTCTTTTTCAATAATGTTTTGAAGCAATAAAAACCATGATTCAAACACAAATAACAGAACAGGCTAACACATCCTCAGATTTTTGTTAGTGTGCAGTTTATTGGATACATTGGAATGGCTGAATATCTGACAGACCTTTAGTGTGTAATGTGGACATGTAGCCCAATCATGTTGAAGTAGAAAGCAATGGTTTAGAAACCCTTTCCAAAATCAATGCACACAAAATGTGAAATGTGAAATGTGAATTCTGTTTTTGACCAGTTATTTAAACTGTAACATTGATTGATCCCACAAAATACTTTTTTATATGAAGTCATCTGATAGATTAAGTTACTGAGTAAAATGTAACTGATTACAAAAATGTAATCATGATTACAAATGTGGACTGGTGACTTATAACTGTAATGGATTGTATTTAAAAAGCAGCCTACCCAACTTTGCCCTCAAACCATGTACTTATAAAAACCAGTAGCTAATAATAAAACAAGATACTAATATTAATGAGCCAGTCATGTTGTCTTTGTGTATTTCTTTGTTTGAGTCAAACCCTTGGACACATGGGTGAATGGGAAAGTTTATCCTAAGTTTTGTCTGGTAGTGTACATGTATTGTTGTATTGTAAATTAATCATTTAAAAAGTATAAAAATAAATACAATTAAAAGAAATTACATCAGAATGAGGTTGAAGGAGCTGAACTCTAAAATGTTGAATATTCGGAACTTGGAATCTCTAACCAAGCAATTCCTGACTGTCTTATGAAATTACTTTGTTACATTAGATCTCTATGGATATCTGTTCTTGATTTACTGTCAACATTTCTGCACTACTTTTCCCTGTGATTTAAGCTACACAGTTATTGGTCTCAAATCTTTGATATCCCCTTTGATACCTTTGATGTCTTTGAGATTCAGATCCATGATTTAGATCCATTGTTGCTTGTGCTGGGAGTTTCACAAGTCCTGAACAGATCATCCACACATGAACAACAAAAATATGACTCATTTCAACATGAATATAGATTTTTTTAGACATAGTGAGGTCCCATCAAGTTAACTACAGCCTAGGTGATGGTTGAACACTCTAGATTTAGACAACTTTAATTATATATGCTTAGTGACAATCTAACAACATAAGATTAGACAACCACCCTTGAATTTTTGAAAGTTTGTCTTATGTCACATCCTCGGATGTTTCTATATTGTGCTCATCTTTTCGTGTGTAATTTGTAGCTTTGTGTACTCTTACCTTCGCTACAAGCTGAATAGGAGGGTGAGGGGGTGTTGAGAGGGGGAGAGTGAGGACAGGAAGGTTGGGGTTCACCTTTTGGATTTTCTGTTGTTGTACTTTTTCATACTTTTCAGCAAAAGAGTATATTTGGGGAAAACATTCTTGTCTTTATGTTGAATAAAGATGATCCTTAACATGATATTAAAATATAGTTTCCAAATAAATAATGAATGCATATTCCTTTCATTAAACTAAATGTTTTTCCTCAAGTTACAGTATTAGAGCCACAATAAATAGGACATGCTAAAGCATTTTCATTTACAGCGCAAGTTTTGATTTTGATAGAAATGTGCACTAAGAAAACAACACCTGGATCTGAGGAAAGCAAAATCCCCAAAGGCCTCTGAAAGATATTTGAAAGCTAAGCACGCATTTCACATTTGATCAGCAATTTCAGGATATATAAAATCATAACATGTCTATCTTATCAGCAGCCCGCTGTTCATACCAAATATTATCATTAGATAGTATAATTCCAACATTCTTTGAAGTGTTTATGGTCTTCCTGTTAGCTTTCATGTACCGACACACTCACCTACTCAAGAATGTGTGCAGGCACACACACGCACACACACGCACAGACCCACATTCTGAAGTTCCAAACTTCTTTGTAGCTGGAGGCAGGGAGCAGTTTTCTCACAGATGCCAGCCAGAACACTGAAGTCCTCTGCTCTGCAAGTGGCTTATTACAAAATATGCCCTAAATCTGCCCCACACATAATGAAAAGACTGACAGATCAGTGGAATATTGATGGTGGGGTCACAAACACCCTTAGAAAACATGCAGATCATTGCCTTCTTGTTCTGTATGAACACTCATGTACATGTGATGCAGTTTCAAGTACTATGTCTAATTATAAATGGAATGTAGGGACAGTGGTCTCTATGTGATTGGTTTTTTACCTTTGGTTGGTGCTGTGTTGTTTCATTATCTGTGTCTTGTCTGCCGGTGTTGAATCTTTTTATTCAATCCCAACACACATTTCCTACAGATGGCCTTTTTTACTTATTGCCATGCCATTTCTGTTAGTTGTTCATAATTGACTTGCCTAGTAAACTTCAAATAAAGTCTGCATATCTATCTCTTCAAGTATCACATATTTGGTCTTTTGCCCTCACCCCTCATAGGACATACCCTATCCAGGCCCGCTGCCACGGGGGGGGGGGGGGGCAAAAGGGGGCATTGCCCCTCGAGATAGAATCTGTGCCCCCTCAGTTTTGTTTCCCCATAAACACTGCAAATTTTATATGAATTAGATATGCCCCCTAATTTATGAAAAATGCCCCGTCAGTCATTGCGTTTTTTGTGTGTGTTTGTAACTCACACCCACATATATCTGTCAACATGCCATATAACAGCAGTTTCCTGTCTTTTGTCCCTCATGTGCAAATCCACCAGGGCCCAGGCAATGCCTGTCCCCCAATAAACGAACACATCAATGTTGCATATACTTCCTCCCTCTGGAGCCATTAAGTCCAGTGCAGCAGACAGATAATTCTATTAAGACATCTTTAATAATGTGAGATTGAATTGAATTATCGCTCAAGGACAAGACCCTGTGCTGACATTTGAAGTCTTGGATGTAGTTGATAACCATCACACAGGAAATGGTTTGTAGCTGCTGACGACAGTAGCACAAAAACAAGTATGTCACATCTTTAATGACGCCAATTTTATTTATACACAATACAGAACCAAACCATTGACAGAAAACAGCCACTCAGACACCAGAAATAGCTTGCCATAGTGTACTTTGCATGTTACAAGACAAAAAGCACAAACATTTGCTTTGTTTTTTGAGCTGCCTCTATAGAAATGAATATAGATCACAATGGTACATAGTTACAAGACCTGAACTTCATTATGTTAGGTTCCTAGTTCTTTGTTTCTCGCTTTCAACTAGGTTTGTATGCAGCCTTAATGTGGGGTCGGGGGAGATCAACTTGTCGCATCGGGAAGGACGGCAGCTCTTGCCGCACTGATCACATTGCTAAAAAACAAGTTTCTTATGATTGACATGTTTCACTTTTAGATGTGTGTCTGGATTGGCTGGAGCAATTCATTCCTGTTTAATCACATTGCCTAACATTAACATGTCCTGTTTATGCATTCAGCTCTTTGAAATGTGTAAAAGTAGAGACAGAAAATAGGATGGGTGAGTGACAGATTAGGACATTAAGACAGAGTGGGGTTGAGAAAAACAGAAAGAGAACATAAATAGCATGTAAGGAAACTCCTTGTCTGCAATGTCAGTAGCTATAGGATCCTCCATGCATGGACATTAAACCACCCAAAACCACAATATTTATCTAGCAGAGCACATTGGCATTGGAACTGATATGAGGCACATGGCTGTGTAGTCTCCTACAGAGAGGTCTGTGGCCCAAAATAACAACCCAATCCCCATTTAATGCACAACTTTTGAAAACCTTCAGTTCTGTCAGAAAGTTCTAGCCAAGACCTGATCTATCATAGTCGTTTTACGTTTTTTTGCTTTTTGATTATTTTCTATGATGAAAGTTGAATAAATTATTATTATTACTTTGACTCGAACAGTTAAAAAACACATCTTTATTTTGAACTCTGAAATTAACCTTGACTTGTTACCACAGCAAAAACACCCGAAACACATTCTTTGAATTAGAACCCCGATCAACTGAGGAAAGCAGATTTCTAAATTTCCACTGCTTACAAAGCCCTATATTGTTTCCAAAAAAAGTTGGGACACTATGAAAAATTAAATAAAAACAAAATACAATGATGTGCAAATCATTTATACCCTATATTTAGTAGAAAGTAGTACAGACACACCATATCTAATGCTGAAAATGAGAAATGTTATTGTTCCTTGAAAAATATATGCCCACTTTGAATTTGATGCCAGCAACATCTTTCAAAAAAGCTGGGACAGGGGCATCCAAAGACTGGAAAAAGTGCTTAATGCAAATCAAAACATGGTGGAAAATCTCTGGGATCTCATCACCTATGGTACATAGTGTCATGAAAAGATTCAGAGATTTGGGGAAAATCTCTGTACGTAGGGGACAAGGACGAAAACCAAAATTGGACGTTTGTGATCTTCAGGCCCTCAGGTGGCACTGCATTAAAAACAGACATGATTTAGAAGTGAAAATCTGCAAGGGCTCAGACTGACGTCCAAAACCACTGTCTGTGAACACAGTACGTCGCTGCATCCACAAATGCAACTCAAAACTCTATCATGCAGAATAAACCATATATATACATGATCCAGAAACGCCACCGCCTTCTCTGGGCCCGAGCACTTTTAAGATCCTGTGGTCTGACAAATCAAAGTTTTAAATGATGGATGACGCGTTCTCCGGGCTAAAGAGAAGGACCATTGGGCTTGTTATCCGCTCACAGTTCAAAAACCAGCATCCGTGATGGTATGGGGGTGCATTAGCGCACATGGTATGAGTGACTTGCACATCTGTGAAGGCACCATTAATGCTGAACAATATCCACAGGTTTGGAGCAACATAAGCCACCTTCCAGACAACGTATTTTTCTGTGAAGACCTTGCTTATTTCAGCAGGACAATGCCAAATCACATTCTGCATGTATTACCACATCATGGCTCTGTACAAAAAAACAGGCCTGATGGCAGTCCAGACCTGACTCCTATTGAAAACATTTGGCGCATTATGAAGTGACAAATACAGCAAAGACCTTGAACTATTGCAATCCTATATCAAACAAGAATGGGACAGCACTCCAATTTCAAAACTACAGCAGTTGGTCTCCTCAGTCCCCAAATGCTTGAAGAATGCTGTTAAAAGAAGAGGTAGTGGAACACAGGGGTAAAGATGTCCCTTTCCCAACTTTGTTGACACTTGTTTCTGGCATCAAATTCCAAAACGACATGTACTTTTCCAAAGTCAATAAAATTTCTCAGTTTTTGATGTTGTCTTTGTACTATTTTCAATTAAATATAGGGGTACATGATTGGCACATCATTGCATTCTGTTTTTCTTCACATTTCAGGCAGTGTCCCAACTGTTTTGGAAACAGGGCTGTACATGAACCGCATTACTTTACCACAATGCAGGGTATACAATGCAATACAACCTAAAAACACCCTGACCTCCTCTGGGAGTCTTGTTCTCTTCGCAATCCAACAGAAAACATTTTGTAGAAACAACCACCAAAAATGTGGTACCAGTACAGTACAGTTGGTGCCTAATCAAACAACCTGGGGCCAACACTAGACCCCATATGGTCCAGCCTACTCATATCTCCCCTTTGACTAATTGCCTTCATTAAGTAAATCCAAGAGTAGTTAGAATTAATTGCATTTGTAACGAGTCCCTTGCCGGTTCCCGTGGAGTCATTTGCAATGTAATTACATGTATCTAATTATAATGTCATTATTCTGTTTATTTTGTGTTGTTAAATGTCGATCAAGCATGTTGTTAATTCAATGTCTTTTCCCAGTAGACACATGATTGTCTCTGATTCGTTGGTGTAAGTTCTATATGAGGAGCCAGTCCGATCCCTTATTGTTTGGATTAGGAAAGAGTGCTAACTTTTTACATGAGTGCTTCGGGAATCGAAACGTTCACATCTGGACGTCATCTATGACAGAAGGTGGGGTTGCAGAACTAGTTAGAAGGATAAGGACGGATGCATGAGTCATGCTCATATTTACAGAAGTGTTACCACGTGCACAAATGAAAACAACCACACTGGCACACATGCTGGCACACTTACATAAATACACATGCCTGACAAAGGGGTCAGAGTTTAGTGCCAGGACATCATACAGTACCAAATAACAGAAAAACATGAACCATTTATAAGAACATGCCAAAACTTGTAGGATTCCATGTTGATATCGGTATTTTCCCCCTCAGTGTAATCACCATCATTCATGAGTAGGGCTGGCACTATTAGTGGAGGAATAAAATAGCCGCTAAAACATTAAAATAACAACATTATTACAGTGACCAAGGTCATTTAGCTGACCTATAACGCTATCCCAGAAGATCTGAGACCAAATCACAATAAATCAGAGGTTAGGCAACTCTGGTCCTGGAGGGTTGAAACAGTTCTGGTTTTCATCTTCTCCTAATCCGAGACTAATTCAGACCTGGGACATCTGAGGGTATTCCAGACAGATGGCTTAACAGATTCAGAGTTTCCTGTACATATCTGGCTTCTCTTAACCAGAAGTTTTATTCCAAATTATCTGTGTCTCGTCCCAAATCATTTGGCTATCTGAAGTGTGGATTTGTTGATCTGACAACTAACACGTGACCGCAACATCAAAAAAGGTCCATGACGGAAAATGTAATGGACATCATGGAGTCAAAACAACAAGTATCACAGGATTAGTTCACAGGATTGTTGCTATGTTTTCTGACCAGGCTACACCTCAAGCTGTCTTTCCGGAGCCAAAAACTCAAGATATGATTGACAGGGCTTGCTAAGATAATAATTCAGCTTTCTGGAATAGCCCTTAGGTGAGTGTAATTAACAAGCAAGTAAAAACAAAACAACAGAGGATTTGAGCAGGGCTGTGGTCCATTAGTAACACTCCCTGCTCCATGCACTTATGTGGCTTTCTGTCAGAGAACCACATGTACAATTCACCACTTTGTCTCATCTTCATCTTTCTCATTGTCACTTAATCCCGGGTGAAAAAAGTGTGAATATAATTTCCTTTTAAAAACAAACAAACGTGTTTTAGTGCAACAGGAGCTGTTCTTTCAACTCAAAGGAACTTCATTTGTGTGTATGGTAAAACAATCTCATGATTTTCATAACATTATCACATTCATTCTGTATGTTACCAGACTTCAAATGACCAACATCTGGTTTGAACTTCATGTTGCATGTCCCCTGAGCTGAGACAAAAATCAAATTGTGTCAAAGAGGAATTTTCGTTCTTTTTGAGGTGAACAGTCGGGTGTAAGGGGAAAGGTCTACAGGTCATAGTTTTCCCTGGGTCCTCTCCTCCTTGCTGTCTTCTGCTACCTTTGAAAAATGGCAAACGTTATCAAAGAGAGGACTTAAGAAAATGTGTACAAGCAAACAAATTTTCACGTAATGAGTGTTAGCCCAGAAATTACTTGAATGCATATGATTCCCATAATAAACTGAGTTCAAGGTGGTAATAAATACCTTTCGCTAATTGTGCCAGAAGCTGTGTGGATAAAATGTAGCATAATGTTTATTCAACTATGGTTTGTCTCCTCAGATAAATCATCTGACTGTGGGGCACAGGTGAGTATCCTGGATTTAAAAAACTGTAGAGGAGAGTAACACATTTTTCCAAACTCCTCCACTCCTATCCAGGCAGCCTTTACAACCTCATTTTTGGGGGGTCCACAGAGAAGCAGAGGACAAAGGAGTTGAGTGAGCGTTGCCCAATTATGAAAGTTGCATCTAGAATCAACAGTACTTATCTGACATTCTTTGGTGTTGTAAATCCTGGGTTGCTGTCACTGTAGTTGCATCTGGTCAGGGCGTTTTTGCTCTATCAACAAATAACGGGTAGTGCTTTTAAGATTGGGGCCCACACTTTCCCTCCACTCTCCTCAAAGTTTGAGTCCAACAGTCCTAACTTGTTTTCCTGGCATCTGGAGACTTCCAACTGGAAACGCTCAGGGCTTGTTTAAAAAAAAAACATGCAGCGGCAGCCTACATTTGTGGGTATGCATAGGCTGCTCCTGAGCTTGTACAGAGGTTGCCCTGAAGTTCCAGCCCCACAAACTGCCGCTGGATTGAACCACTCGGCAGACAAGATGATTCTGAGTGTCTAATCCCTTTAGAGACAATAAATAAGGCCACAGACTGGGCCAACACATCAGCGTTTCAGACCATCTGTGTGGACTTGATGGGGAGGGTAAACTCGGCACTGGCACTGGGATGGCAAACTTCCAGCTGGATGGGCATTTTCTTCCCCAGGGAGGATTTAAATAAGGACTCCCTAGAGCGCAGGAAGGGCCTCTTGCACAGCGCACCCCAGAAGAAGCGCAGCACTGACGGGCTGAGGAAGATAAACACCCAGGGGTCCACGATGGAGTTGGTAGAGAGAAAGAGAAGAGCAATAAGGTCCATTGGGTGGTTATCTTTCCGCTTGCCCATAGAGTTGATGTACACGCGGACCTAAGAGATGACAGGGACAAGGGGAGAGAAGGCAATGATTAATGTTCTGATTTAATTACTTATTGAGGAACCCACCGCTGCCACAAAATGGTTAAAGTCGGTCCAGTGGACCACAGTTAAGCCTTGAAGCACATACTCAGGAGGCCAGCATGTTGAATAATCCCAGGCCTGTTATACCTACTGTAGGGAAAGGTAGGTGTGATTCACCCGGCCCATGGCTTGGCAGGGTCCACTCATAGCAATAATGTCAGTATTGTTTTTTTGTGAGGGGGCTCAGGCATGTATCTTTTCAGGGGACCCAATATTCTTGGCAACAGCACTGCCTGTTCCCCTCTGTCTGTTTCCTGACTAATTATGTCCTATCCCTGTCTGAAATAAATACATCTGAAAAGTATCTTGAAAACAAACACTCTGACGCTGATTACAACATCCAAGAATGGCAGATCTGCGCATGCAGGGAATGATCTTGCAATCATGCTCTCATGCTCCCAACAGTAATATATGTCAGAGGGTATCCCCTCTCGTTCGCAAAACGTCACTGGAATAAGTAAGAAAAGAATGAAAGCATTTTCTTAATTAGCTCACATCCTAACTTAACAAGTAGATGCTTTTTCAGCTATGAAACCATCCACTTAACAACATCCAATAAACAAAGAAACAATATAATGGTGAAATAAGTTTTGTCCGCAAACTCGATCCAACTCTAGTATTCATTACTAGTTCCAGACCAGCCGATGTATATCCGCTTCTTGAATCTTATCAGTTGATTTAGAAAACACCAAACACCACAAGATTCACAGTTAACAAGGGCCCATAGATAAAATGCAAGGAGGTAAAGTCTAAAATGGCCAATAAATCAAATGCATTTTGTGATTAGTATGAATGTCAGATTATTGAAAAACATGGTCTAGCGGTCTGAACTGCTCTCTCTGCTGCAAATATACTGCTGCAGCAAGGATTCTAAGGAAAATAAATTGATGATTGTGAAATAATCATTCAATAATAGGGATAACAAAAAATCTATGTAAAAAAGTGAATAGAGAAAGCAGAATGTGAACCTTGGTTTTATGACGACCTTCACGAGGTAATAAAATGCACACGCAACACCACACACTGCCAGGCCCCCGACATTCAGTCATAAAACATTACTGACTGCAAATGAGAGAAAAAAATAAAGCAACCATGCGTGGTATGTAACACCTGCCTTTAGAGTCCTGTATTGAAAAGGATTTAAGATCGCTCTTCACTTGAGATTGTGTTGATCATTATCGAATCATAATTTTCAGTAGGATATTTTAACTAGACGAAATGAGAGGAAAATATGTAGGCCCTACACATATTATGGGAATCCTGCAGTGCATATGGATCTTAATACTGCTCAAACATACAGGGTATACTGGGTTTGTTGAAGCTAATCAAACAAGGAAAAGTAGGCAGAGGCCTGTGAAATATGACACTATATAAATAGTTACTCCACTTGCTAAATGACACAAAGCGAAATAGGTATTTTTCATTTTACACCATTCTCTTTTGCTGGATTCCGTGAAACAGATGCTATTTTATAAATAAAAGCTCAAAAAAGTAGCCTACATAATAATTGAGGACCTGTAATGGTGTTACAAGGTCAATATGTTACAAGAGATTTTCCTAACCCAAACCTTAACCCCAGTACTGTAATACCTAACCTTAACCCAAACCCTAACCTTAACCCTAGTGCTGTGATACCTAACCAAACCTTAAACAAACCTTTTTTTGTTTTCTATCTCAAACATTAACCATAACCGTAACCCCATTTCTGTGATACCTAACCCTAACCCCAGTGCTGTGATACCTAACGTTAACCTTAATAAGGCCAATAGTCCCTCCAAATACATAATTCCTGTGGGGAGCAGTGGGATGCCCGTAATGTAACCTAATGTAACTAAACATATATGAAATCAGGGCCATGGATATACGTAAAATAGTCTGTGTATCCTCTGAGACCAGGTTGCAACCATTACACACACACACACACACACACACAGACATTAAGCTTTGTGTACGGTTGGAGTTCACAGGGTGTCTGAAGCATCACTAAAGGTTAGCACTCAACAAGCTTATCTCAGTACTGAGTGTAAAACCACAAAGAAAAAAAATTCACCAACAGATAGGCTGATGTTTGTACCTGCATGATATACCGGATCTGGGATATTTGCTTATCATAATTAATTCTGACTGGCTTTTGTTTACACATGAGGCGACCTCTCCCCCTTGTATTTAACAGTTTTTCTATAAAGAATTCTACTAAAACATACTGTAGTGTGTTGATCAACATACGTTCCTTGAATGTGTTTACATCGTAACTGGCCCACTATCCTCTGGGATTATTAAACTCCAATCTGACATAATTCAAGTGGCAGGGGGGATTTGATGTTCACCTTATTGAACCGCCGAGGTAATTACCATGATTTCAAGGAAACGGAATACATTGGCAAAAACAAGAAACATACACAGAGTCCGCAACAGGCAAAACTTCATCCCTGACAGAGACAATTGGCCATTCTGACATGCCATTTTGTCTAGTGATTGATTCCTGATATCCCATTACATCTTAAGGTTGTGTGCGCATTGCTTCAGAATGTACCTGAAACAGGTGTTGAGGCACAATGTCCATCAATGATAAGCTGGATTGTAGGCATGGAGCGGAAAGAATCTGAATATGAACATGACTGTCTAGACATGGTTATGCATACCACTGATGATTAATTTTGAAGATGGAAAATCAGTTTAATTTTAGAAATAATGTATGCGATCTTCATTGAAACAGAATTCTCTCTTTATTCTGAGTTGGTTTTCAGAATCAGAATCAGAATCAACTTTATTCGCTAGGTATGAGTGCACATATGAGGAATTTGACTCATGATGTGCATACTCATCAAAAACAACAAAGGACACTCAAACTGAGTCACCGACTGCAATATACAGTACACATAAAAATACACATTTTAAACCAAACAACAGAGTAAGACTGATGAGACAGTAGTACAATGAGCAGGGTATAAAGGGTGCTGGAAATACATATTTCTGTGCAGGTATTATAATTTACATAATGACCGTGGGTGTGATCTATCTATCTATCTATCTATCTATATATGTATATAAATATATATATATATATAAATAAATATATATATATATATATATATATATATATATATATATATATATATAGTGTATTGGATCAGAGTGCAAACGATGCTGGAATGATAAATAAGCAATTTTTGTGCAAGTGTAATGTACATGAGGTAGGTGGATTTGATATATACAGTATATATACAATATGAACAACACTAAAAAACAGGATGAAAAAAGTAAAATAAGTAGTAGACAGGTGGATGTTTGGGTGAGAGTTACTGGATGGTTATACAGGGATTGTGTCAGGCACTAGGTTTTGCATTGTCACGTGCTTTTTATTTTTTGGTCAACACAATTTTTATGCCAAATTTCTGTGTTGACAGCAAAAGGCAGTATTTACTAATTTTTGGATACCCAACTGTTTTTGGATGGTAGCTGTGACTTTAACCATCAGTTCATATGGAGTTCATAGGAAGTGCATTATCATACAATTATAACCCAGTGTAAGAATTATTATTAGCTTTTAAAAGTTATCTCATCTACATATATTGAGTCAGTTAAACTTAAAATAACAAAAGCTGATCCCGCCCATGTTGTGGGATGGGCCTTGAGAAATGTAACTAGACAGAGTGAGATATTGATGCATGTACTGACTATTACTGTAATTTATTTAGCCATGTTAAGAGGCTAAGCAGCGTTTGCATAACATTCCGATTATCACAAATATTGGAGTAAAACATATATTGACATATATTGGCATATGACTGAACCCATAAAGCACACGAATATAAACATGACTACTCTAAAACAATAAAATAAAACGCTGATTAAAGTGTTACGCTACGGAATAGAGATGACTGATTACTGATTCAATTGCGCAAAACACAGGTGTCTTAAAATAAAAGGCGCAAAGATACACTACTGACATTATCCTTTTTAAAATAAAACTTACCACCAGAGGAAGGGAACAAATCACGAATATCCCCGTCATGAACACCAGTACTATGAGATGCTCAACCTCTTCGGTCATGGAGAGGACTCTTCGGTCTTTTTTACTCCTAGTTGTCACAGATCCCCCATTTAGTTTGCGCCTCCGGTACATCAAAACCAGGTGATAAACGACAAATGCGTTACAAGCAGCTACAGAAAGGACTAAAATAAGCATAACCGTTGCGTACAGGACTGGGTAAGCGCGATCTTCCGGCATTAACGGATTCATGTCAATGAAGCACCATGTCCCCGGGCAATACTGCACGTAGTCTCCGAAACCCAAGAAAGGCATGATGCAAAACAATGCGCATACCAAATAAATAAAAGGAATAGTGATGTATCCACAACGTTTAGTGATGTGCCGCCCGTAGAAGTAGGGATACCCAATGGAGAGGCATCGCTCCAGCGCCATGGCGAAAAGGATAGATAGAGTGGCCAAGCTGAAGAAAGTCATACAGAATCCAAAATACTCACACATTGCGGGAGGGTCAGTGACAATCATAGCAATAAGGGTTGTGTTAAGGGAATAGGCTGCAAGGACAAAGGGGCTTACTAGACAGGTGCCCATCAAGTCCGTGACGACCAACGTGGTAACCAGAACATGGAAGAGCGACAGTCGCTGCCGGCTCTGGTCCTTCCTGCGCCGAATCTCTAAAAGGATTAAAGCGGCCAAGTTCCCTATGACTCCGGCGGAGAACATTATCGCGCTGGGGCGCGGGTTCCCATTGTCTATGTGCTGGCTGATGTGGCATCGTTCACCGTCGTGTTCCATAGGAAAAAAATGCTTCTGTCAAATATTGCAGGCTTATCTTTTTAGATTAGCTTCCAAAACTATTCGCTGTTCTTCACAGTAAAACAACGATAGTTAGTTTCCCATTGCAATGTAATTTTAGAAAAAACACGAAGTGCATTAGGCTAACTCCTGTTTCTCTTAAATTGTTCTTATGTTTTGAGATATCTCCGGATCTTAAGATGCAACAGGTTAGGTCAGCACTATTGTGATGGAGCCACGCGCTTTCTTTTCCCACCCTTTCTTCGCGTATTGCTTGTCGTCAAAGTAGAAACTATAGAGCCCACTCGATATTTGCCGTACTTCTATTTGATTTTTTATCCAGAGAGAAAATAAACCCAGAAGAAAACTGGACCATCCCACGTGTAGTCATTCTGTCCATTACTTGAGGAGATGTGTTTTTTTGTTTTCCTTCGATAAAATCGAGGGGGATGTTCACGAGTGAGCCATGGGTTCCGCTCCCCGAATGAGCGGTTTGAATATACTGATGCAAGGAAGTCACCAACACGTCGGCACACCCTCTCCTTAAATACCAGGGTGGATATATTTTATTCTGAAGACTGTCAATCAAACAGTTCCATCGTTTCTGAGATTCTATAATATTAATAATCGAATTAATATAGACAATGCTAACAATAATAAAAATCATCATAGGGATTTAAAGAGCCTTTCAAACCCCCTAAGGGCATTGTTCAGCAAAACGAGGTGAAATTTGTTTCATTTTCGAGAATCACCAGACATTCACATTTGTATCTCGGTTCAGGGTCTTTCCAACATTTAGGGACCGGTGTAGAAGAGTGAACAGCCTCTTGCCAAAATGTCGGCATACATACTTGTATTATTAGGGCTATTATATAATTTTCTCATCATCACAACTTTGTCATAGCCACGCTAATCCCCATGCTTAACAGTCAAGTACATTTAATATGGTCTAAAAGGTCAATATTGGTTTATAAGTAGCTACTCAATAAGTCCAATATATTGCATTTAATTCTCTAAATCTTCAATGATACCTTTTTCAATAATGGTCAGTTCCATAAATAGCTGAGCTACTTTGGTAAACAAAAAAGGTTGAACACGTGGGCTACCTATTTAATCAAGTTTAATATTTTTGTGATAGAAGAGATATGGTGACGATTTAAAGAACAAATTTGAATATTTAGATATATTTTACTAATAGACCTTTTTGACCATAAATGTATTAGGATATTTTGTGTGTCCTTATTGCTATCTAGGGGAACAGAATCACATTTCATTTTGAAAAAACGGATTATAACATTAAAATGTATTATATCAGGTAACCTAACTATAGAAAGTCGGGATCGCCACAACATGTCAAAGACAAAGTTGTGCTGATAAGAAAATAATAGTATTGTCTGCGGGCTTTTCGGCAATCACGCTATTCACTATTTTACCCCTGTCCCTAAATATGAAAGGGAGTCTGAAATTAGCTACGAATATGAAACGAATTTCACCGTCGTCATCAACCGAGAAGATTAAATAAATTAACAGCAATATAATTATGTTTGAAGGAAATGAGACAGTTATGCAGGTGCTGCGTTCGGCTAAACTAAGCTGCAGGGGGATGCCAGAATCAACATGTGGTTTTTGATACAGTTGGTGTTGGTGCCTGATATTTCAGAGATGCAGGTGGCTGAGGAAGAGTTCCGGGACATCAGAGCAGCTGCGCTGATTACTCAGTCCTCCTTGGGTCTTGTTTTGGGAATATTGAGTGGTCCAGACGAGAGCGTTTCTGTAAGGGTAATAGTTGCAGAACGTCCGGGAAACATGAATCATCGTAATTTCAATTAGAAATCATCATGATTTTCTGTTGTTAGGTTATCTGATATGCTACGTTTTAATGTTAGAATTCGTTTTTTCAACCAAAAAAGTTATCCTCTGTATAGCAATACGAATCTCGTCTCACTATTATCCAAGATTACATCCCGTTCAGGAGGAAATTGCAAAAAGAAGTAATTTTAGTGGAACCCTCTAAACGCTTTTTTCAACTCATACCACGTTTTGGAAGTGATTCTGTTAGGAAGTCTGCACTGACGCACCCATGTTATATCTTGAAACATACCGAGGTGCGTAACGTCTTTGGGGTTGTTGTCCTGCTGGAAGACCCACAACATTCAACTGAGGCAACATTTGGACACAGGTTTGCACCAAAAAATACCATGATAATCGCTGCTTTCCTAACATGCACGTTCAAGGCCACCATACCACATGCAGCCAAGTAATCACAGCTATATTAAAAATCCCACATAATCAATTGTAAGCAGGGTGTTTTTTCGTTTTTGAACACTTCAATTGGACATTGGTAGCCTTAACATATGAAGTACCTGACTGCTGAGAGACGCGAGTGCCCAATTGATAGACCAGAGGCTAGGTTCGGGGTGTCTCGAACATAGTCCATTTGATTTGTCTTTCTTTTATTTTATGAAATTGTTGAACTTAAGTTAGCAAATATAACATTGGTCCTGCTGATTATTTTAAAAAGCAATGAAACGGAGCAGTGTATTGCAAAGTATTTATATTTTAAAGGGTCACTGTGTAGAATCCTGGTTCTAAACAATAAAACGACCTGACTGCTCGTCTTCCTTTTCAGAACAAGACCTGAATTGTAGGCTAGTCTATGTTGTCTGGTGAATACGTGCAATGGTGTTTTTATTTTTCAATCTATAAATTGGCAAAATACACACTCCTCAGGCATCAATCCTTAAATACACATATTCAAGACAGGTTAGAAATAGATTGAACATATTAACAACTAAAACGTATCCACCCCCAATTCCATGAAGATTTCTAAAACAATGTCTTGACAATACACCAATGGCAATTTAGTAAAAAATATGGAACATGGTATCCTAATAAAGGGATGCAAACCATTTTCATCAGGCCATTGATTTGAGACAATGTATGATCAGCCCTGTTAGTATGTTAAGGAATAACTAATAACTAAAATATGTGTATAAACATATTTTACAGTGTCATATGTTTAAGTATACTATTAATAATCAGCAATTCGACAGGTTTATTAGAATAGGCTTATCAAGAAGTATTTTTTTAATTATTTTGTGTTTATGCCTTACAGTAAAGCTAATGCCACCTGGTGGAGGGTTTAAGCACTAGGATCCAGTTGTTCAGAATTAATCTGAGCGGATTTCAGCTATCGGATTGTTATATTTCGTGAAGCTTTGCCCATAGGGGCTTTGCTCCTATTGGTTCACCCCTCTGCCCAAAAGTCTTTATTACCAATGCATATTAGAACTGAAAATTCTAATATGCATATCTCCTTACTCATGGCCATCTGCTCCATGCGTATAAGAGATTGACAAGCACATGCTTTGCTTTGCTTGTTTGGGACTGCTGCATGTTTGCGACGGTGCTATAGAGGAGCTGTTGTGCACCGCCTGCTCCATCCTCCCTTTACAGGTGAGGATGGACAGGCTGGCATACTTCTCAAGGAGGTCCCTCTCTCTGATGTTCTTTCTCTCCTATCCGGGGAGGACTTCTTTGTGGAGTCAGCGAGAGATGTGAACGGCCCGGCTACGGCTCCGCCCTCCTCCAGAACTGTTCTCCCGTTTGGCTGATTTGAAGTGGAGTTGTTCAACCTCTTCCTCATCGGAGGTTGAGGAGGAGGTCGCCCCCCGGAAGGACAGGAGCGTCCACCCTCTGGGAGCGAAGGAGGAATTCTCTGCCGTCTCTGTCGCTGCATGGCGCCTGTGCATCCCGATGCCGGTGCCTGTGCCTGAGGACTGCAAATACGCAGAGGAGGTGTGGGAGCCCCATTCATGACTCGGGGCATAGGAGACTGGAGACCCTAAGGTCATTCTGCCTCTGGAGGACGCGCTGACTACTTCCCTGGTCCCAAACCTGAGCCCCTGGAGTGACAAGCGCCTGGCCCTCGCTTCTGTGAAGGATCGTGTCTCTGCCAGCCGGGCGGACAAACAGTATGTTCTGTCAGTGCAGTCCCTCACGGCCTGCAACAACGTGGGCCTCCTGGCGGCAGCTGTGGCCAGGATGATGGAGGTTCACCCATCGCTGTCTCCAGCAGAGGACATTCTGGAAAAGGAGGCTGTGTCCATAGTCCCGTTATAGCAGAGGGAGAAAGGGGGTATTATTCCCCTTACTTCCTGGTGCCCAAGAAAACGGGAGCCATGCGGCCGATTCTCGACCTGCAAATTTTGAACAAATTCGTGTCGAAGAGGCCGTTTCGCATGCTCACGACGAAACATCTCTTGGAGTGTGTACACCAAGGGGATTTCTGCATCAGCATCTAACTGAAGGATGTTTACTTCCATGTCCCCATCCTGCTTTGCCACAGGAAGTTCCTGTGGTTTGCCTTTCAGCGCCAGGCATATGAGCATATGAGGGTTCGGTTCAGGTACCCGTTGGCCCCCCCGCATTTTCACTAAGTGAGTTGAGGCGGCGTTGGGGCCACTGAGGGGTCAGGGGGTTCGGGCTTACCTGAATGACCTTTTAGTGCTAGCACTCTCGGCGGAACAGGCCCGGGTTCACACGTTCAAGTTGGTGAGTCAGCTCATTCACTTGGCCTGGAAAAAGAGTGCTCCTTATCCCAGCCGACTAGTGGTATTTCTGGGTCTCCAGTTATCCACAGTGTCTATAAATGTGCATGTGTCCGATGCGTGGAGAGAGACCATGTCTGGCCATTGCGTATGGTGTCAGTTTTTTCAGTCATGTCACTGCTGGGGTTGATGTAATAAGCCCATGCGGTGGTCCAGTTGGGTCTCTGGTTGGATCCTGTGCTTTTCCGGCGGCGATTGATCATGGTCCCAAGCTCTCTTGAGTGGGACATAGCATACTGGAGAGATCCGCACACTCTGCGAAATGGGGTGCCCATGGGCAGAGTGTCGGTACGGGTTCTGGTCTTCACAGACGCGTCCCTGATTGGCTGGGGCGGGACGTGCCAGTCGTACTCGGTCAGCGGAGTGTGGTCTCTGTCCGACAAAATCAGACGCTTGCTGCTGTACTTCGCATCAACCCTGCAGGGTTGGGACGTGTTGGTGTAGTCGGACAATCGCACGGCAGTCACATTCGTAAACAGGCAGGGCCGGGTCAGGTCTCTGCCCCTCCACCTGTTTTTGGAATGGGCACAGGTGCACCTCAGGTCTCTGAGGGTGCTGCACATTCCCTGAGTGATCAATGTAGGCGCGGACTTGCTGCTTCGGGGAGGTCCCCGGGACGATGAGTTGCGTCTGCACCCTGACACTGTAGTCAAGGTCTGGAGACGTTTCGAGAAGGCGCTGGTGGATCTGTTCACGTCCTGGGAGGATGCGCACTGCTCTCTGTGGTTTTCACTTCGTGCACAGGACAGGCCGCAGTTGGGTATGGACGCGTTGGTTCCCTGGCTGTGGCTGAGTGTTGCTATACGCATTTCCTATTCAGCCTTCGCTTTTTGTTCACTTTTTCTTGCGTAACATGGCTGCGGGTAAATTGTCTCACACTGTGCATAGTGTGGCTGATGCTGGAGTGTGAGTATTGTCCGTTGAACGATTGAGACAGGACATTTACATGATTCTGTCCAAGATTCCGGTTTGCATGTACAGGGTGCTGGTTGGACGCTTGCATTGTATTTGCTTGAACGTCTGCTTGTGCGCCGAGTCAGGGTCTACATGTTTTTTGGGCTGGCCTTGGACACTCCGATTCAGTTCTTAATGACAGAGGAGGTACCAAATGGGGTGGTGCCGTGTGTGCATTCTTGGGACTCTGTGTCAGTGCACAAACGTACGTGCCAGTGGTTGAGCGGGATGGAAGCATGTCAGTGACACGGTTGATATCCCGTGCCTGAGCCATCCTGTTAGGTACTTGTCTCTTTGGTGAGCTTGGTGACTGGCAGGGAATACATCTTGGGCTTGCTCGATTAGCCCTAAATCAATAGGAGCAAAGCCCCTATGGGCAAAGCTTCACAAAATAAAATGCGTAACCCTATGGCCGACGCATTTGAGTGATGCGTCCGCCATAGGGTTCATTCCCTGACCGGTTTCTGACTGCTTTTCTCATGAAGAAAGGTTTGTCGGGAGGCTGAGCGGGGTGTGACACCTTCTCTTATAGCCATGGGGCAGAAGGCCATGAGTAAGGTGATTTGCATATTGGAATTTTCAGTGACTGCCTATTGGGCAGAGGGTTAAACCAATAGGAGCGAAGCGCCTATGGGCTACACTCCACTTATAGAACTGGAGTTACAAAAGTAACTATCAGATAAAATCCTGAGAAAAAAAGATTATGAAATCGGATTAGATCACATAATCCAATCCATCGTTTTCAAAACTGTGTACTTTTTGTGACTCAAATTTGTGCTTTACATATACTGTCATACAACATCCAACTTGAGCTCCATCAACTTGAGCTCCTTTCTTAGTTGCACTGTGTCTTGCAGATGTCATTCCTTTTTGATGCCCTGGAGTGCTGCCTCCATGTTGTTTCTGTAAGGCTTTAATACACTCGGCAATCAACAAATTGGAATACATCACTAGTACTACATTTTGGAGAGGGATGTAACCATTGAAAATTGCTGGAGTTTCTTCTGCCACATTCCAGCTATTGCAGGCATGTCCTTAGGTTTAAAGAGGCCATGTGTATGATTTATATTGTCCTACTAGCATAAATACAAACATAAATGACCAGAAGATAGCTGCTGGAGGAGACGTTTTATTGTTTATGATTTTGCGCTCATATACAAAGTACCACTCATGAGCATGCATTTAGGGTTACGAATGTTAACTGTGGCACAGTCTGAACTGTTTCTAACAACTTTAGTTGCAATGATTACACCCATACACAAATATAAATGTATTGAAATAAGTGTTTCATGCAGAACTGCTTTAACTCAACAACATTTGTGTTGTTTGGAGCTTGCACTGCTCTTTAGAGATCCTATCGCAATCCTATTTTTGGATTACTTCAACTGAAAAAGATGAGTTGTGTGAAATAATTACGACATGTTGCATGCTTGATTTTGTTTTTAAATGTTTTAAAAACATAGATATTTGTATTAAAATAACAGATGCGCGCATCAGTTGTGTGTGATCATTTCAAAAGCAAAGGTATGTGCGCATAACAAGATTAGTGGCCGAGGAAGCACTATAGTTAAATTTTTTCCGGTTTTGTTTGGTTGGGTGTCTAGTAAAAACAGAGTACAGTACCAGTACATTTACGATAATAAGAGCCGACCCAAATAGAATGTGATTTAGTTATCTACGCTTAACGCATATTTCTGAGAACAATGATGGGTTTATTTGTCAAATGCACTGAACAACACAGCCAGGAAGTGTCGCAATGAACAACTCTAGAAATATTTGTTAGATAGCTGTCACATGACGCTGCCTTCAAGATTAAACATTATGGTATTAGAATGATATTAAGGGGGAGAAGGTGTGTTGGGAAGCACTCTGCCAAAGGATGATTGCATTTGATGTAGCCAACTCAACTCTTCCCATACAGGTAGGCTATGTGATTCTGCCTGATTTGCATATCAGACAATTGCGTTCATTGGATGTCATTGGCTGCTGACAACTTTGACTTAAAGCTGAGAGTGCAGGTGTATAGTCACAGAAATTTTTTTTCATTTCCATTTTGAAAATCCAATGCAGGTTACATTCGTGCAAGTTAAACTTTTTTGTGTGCAGCTGTTCACGATTGTAAAATTAATCAGATTACATTACTGAGTTTGAGTAATAAGGGCCTTGCTGCAGGCATGCCGCTCTAGGCATCTTTATGTTTAGGCTTTTGGTTTTGGTTGTCTGCTGTCATTAGTTATCTCTTATTGTGGATTCTATTTGTTTTTCTACGTAAGTTGTGGATTTTTGTTTGTGCCTTGTGCATTTTGGTTCTCTTCTGTTTTGGAAAGAAATAATAAAAGTTACATTTGCGCTCAACCTCTCTGTGCCTTGGGTCCTGTCTACCCACCGGGACAAATAGACCTTAAGTTAATTTGTTCCTTTTAAACCATTCTGATCTAGAGGTTTTATCTTTTTCCTCAGAAAAATGTATGTGTTTTAGTTGTCATGCTGCATGACGGGGATTCAGCCAGAGGCCAAGACAACTTGTCAGTGGTCAAGTCTTTCTAAATGATGACAAGTCTATGCAGCAAAGCATTTTCAAAACATCCCACAATGACCACTATGCTTAACTTTGTATTTCCTGATATTATGAGGTATTGTGGGCCGGTTGATGGTATTGTAATGGACTACAATGGCGGTGTGCCCCTGACAGTGGCTTATGCTTTCTCTCTGCGGTTGTACTTGGTCACAACTTGAACAGTAGGTGATTACTTTTCTGTTAGATATGAGTTGCAGTGTTGTGTCATTGGAAGACACTGGTCAGAACAGCATGTCTCTTCCACCAAAGAGATAGACCTCTGTGTGGCTAATGCACACAGTCATTGCGCTGTCCTTTAGTCCACTGTAGAATGGGAGATGCCGTCCCTAATGTTAACAGGATGTCTGACTTAAATCGATGCAGTTGAAAATAAATATTCTGAAATACCTATGTGATCAATCATGTACGACCAGATCTACAGCAGTGGCTCCCATTTCTAATTGATTGTGTCAGAGAAACGGTTAGATTGACATTCAACACTACTGCTAGTATTGACTTAGAAAGCATTTCAGGCATTTAAACTCATCCATTTCACTTTGATTGGATTTCAAGGCACTTAGAATGGGAAATGATACAAGTTATTGTCAGAACCAAATTACATGTCACACAAAAAGAGAAAATTAGTCATATAAGTGATATATTGTTATCTGATTTGGATTACCAGAAATGCCATAGAAAAGCCTTTAATGGAAACATAAAACCAATGTTTATACAACGGCTTTATTAGATAGAAAAATTCTTGATATTCTTTACAAAAAAATATACACTGTTCCAAAAAATTAAGGGAGCACTTAAAACACACACCGGGATTTGTTTAACTAAATCTATAAAGATAAAAATCTTTACCGTACATTGTGTCATTTGTTGAGAACAATTTGATGTAACAATGGTCGATGTAAACCCAAATCACTAACCAATTGAGGGCTGGATTCCAACCACAGCACCTCCAGACTTTTTTTTGTCTGTTCCATGGGCTCAGTGTAAACTTATTCTAATCTGTGAAGAGAACGGCGCACCAATGGCGGACCTGCCGAGTCTGGTGTTCTCTGGCGAATGTCTCACATAAAGGATATGATAACGGTCCTGCTGCTGTGTTGATGCCCTTCTTGGCCCCTGTTCAGCTCTCCTGGTATCTCCTGCCCTTGACTGTATTGAGAAACACAGCAAACCTCTTGCAATGGCACATATGGATGTACCATCCTGGAGGAGTTGGACTACCTGTGCTGAATGTGCTGCAGGTACCGCCTCATGCTACAAGTAGTGACAAGGACACTAGCAAAATGTAAAACTAGAGAAGAATCAGTCACGAAGGATAAGGAGAGAGCAATGGTCTGAGTCCACCACTTGCAATACCATTTCCCTTATGGGGGTTGTCTTGCTGTTGCCTCTCCAATGCACCTGTTGTCACATTCATTTGCACCACAACAAGTGAAATGTATTCATAATCTCTTATGCTTCCTAACTGGACAGATTGATAATCCCAAAAGTTTAATTGACTTGGTTATACTGTGTTTTACTTGGTTATACTGTGTTATTTTATATATAATTACTTGGTTATACCGTGTTATACTGTGATGATTATGTGTTCCATTCATTTTTTGAGCATTGCATGTTAATTATAACAGCCAAAGAGAAACCTTCTGTACGTGTTCCTTCCAACATGTCTTTTAGCTAGACTTACAGATGTTTCATTTTGTATTCTGGAAACCTCTTCAGGCCCAAAACTCAGAAACAAACAGCTACTACTGTCTTGGGGTTTCACTGTGGTTTACTGAAAATGATATCTTTTTTCCTGTCTTTTGCGCATAACCTAGGTTTTGAGAATCAAGCCCATTGTTATGGAAAGCTAGAAAACTTTACTTGTAAAAAATACTTCCCCCCCAAATATCTATTAGAATATAATCATGGGGGAGCCAGCTTTATATCTAAAGTGCCACAATAGGAAATATCAGTTGTAATGGAACTGTAAAATGGATGTTGCTGTTGTTCTGAATGACACAGCGATAAAGTCACTGTCTCAAAATGATCTACATAATTTTGAGAGCAGAGTCCAAATAATTGAATATGGCTGTATTCCAGACCAGGTTGCAGCAGGAAATTAATCCACTAAATAATTCCTTTACATAACATAGGTAATCTTCTAGAATAACAATGTGCAAATATTACACTTTTATCATTGCAAAATGTGGGAGGATTATTTGTAGCAATTTAAACATGTTTATTCAACTTCAAACATTGTGGTACACAAATGACAACCTTACTAGGATTATATTCCCACCTATTTAAGGCTTTAACCATGGTTTGAAATCATATTTACATTGTTCTCAAACAGTGGACTTAAACAAGCTCAAAAATTTGTTTGGGTTATGCTGGGGTACAACAGATACACTGAGGTCATATGGAATTTGTTAATTATCATCAGAATTTAATGGCAAATTATTATTTAGTGTTTTAATTGCCCAGTGCCATGATACTCATTTAATCATAGCCTGGGTTCTACTGGATTGGGTTATGATGTTCCAATTGAACCAGCTCTTGTTTTACTGAGTGCATAAGGAAGGCAACCCTCAGTTAATTATTAAACTTCCATAACTTTTATTAGACATATCTCAGCAGTCCGTATCTGCCAAACCACACACACTCACACCAAACACACACAGATGGACTACAAATGTAACTGTATTACATACAAACATTATGTCTCAAATATGTCATTAACACTAACAACGGCATTCTAGGTGTGGTGTTGTTTTCATTATACTTCAGTCTTCTGCCTTCCTATGAATTGTTAGGGGAACTACACCCAACACTGATGTTTGAATGGTGCTGCACACAACTTGACGTCATCCGCCTCACTGTAATATTCAAATGGTTTCCTAGATCAATTAGCCCACTGTTACTCTGGATTATTTGGTGACTCATAATATATAATATAGTTATGGAAAATATTCAATAAAAACAATAAGTTATTTTTAAAAATCAAATGTATTTTTACCGTGGCTGTTTCATTGTCTTGTGTTATTGTAAGTATGCGAATGAATACATTAACTGGAAGAAAAACATTGATAAACATTGTTAAAATTGTCAATGTGTTTCTATTTCACGGTCTACAGATCATTTTTTTTAATGTCGTATTTTGTAATGTTTTGCGTGTGTTTATATGGGTATGCTGAAATCCTGGAGTCATTGGTAAACATATTGGTATTCAGACTACAACAATTGTCCTGATAATAAAATAACCGACTATGAACACTTTTTACAACCCTTTTAAGAAAAATGTTGGGATGCTGCTTAAAATGAAAATAAAAACTGAATGTAATGATTGGCAAATCGCTTATCCCTGTATTTACTTGAAAAATGTACAAGAACAACTTATCAAACAATGAAACTGAGAAATGTTATTGTTTTTGGAAAAAACATGTACATTTTGAATTTGATGCCAGCAAGTGACAAAAAAGTTGGGACAGGCGTATATTTACCAGTGTGTTGCATCACCTCTTCTTTTAACAATACTCTGTAAGCTTTTGGCAACGGAGGAGACAATTAAATGTTTTCCCATTCTTACTTGTTTTGGATTTCAGCTGTTCAACAGTTTGTGGTCTCCACTGTCGTATATTTCATTTCATAATGCAACAAGTATTTTAAGTGGGTGACAGGTCTGGACTGCAGGCAGGCCAGTTGAGCATCTGATTATTTTACTACAGAGCCATGCGGTTGTTATACGCGCTGAATGTAGTTTGGCATTGTCTTGCTGAAATAAACAAGACCTTCCCTGAAAAAAAGATGTTGTCCGGATGACAGCATGTGTTGCTCCCAAACCTTTAGATATTTTTCATTATTAATTGTGCCTTCACAAATGTGCAAGTGACCCATACCATGTTCAATAATGCACTACTACAACATCACAGATGCTGGCTTTGAACTGGGCACTGATAACCCAGATGGTCCCTCTCTCTAGTCTGGAGGACTCGACATCCATGATTCCCAAACATTATTTAAAATGTCTATTTGTCAGACCCCTGGACAGTTCTCTACTTTGCCTTTCTGTTTCTGGGTCTTGTTCATATATGGTTTCTTTGTTGCAGGGTAGTATTAACTTGCATTTGTGTATGCAGCAATATACTGTGTTCACAGACAACAGTTTTTGATGTGTTATTGAGCCCATGCATCGATTTCCACTACCAAATTGAATCTGTTTTTAATGAAGGACCAAAGATCACGGCCATTAAATATTAGTTTTCGTCCTTTCACTTGCGTGAAGAGATTTCTTCTGAGTTTCTGAACTTCTAACATTATTAGGTATTGCAGACGTGGCCAGATTTGTGAAGGAGATACACATGTTAATAGTGTAAACAGGTGAAAATCTCAATTGTTGCACAATTTTCTCAAGGTTTTGTGGTGGCCTTTTCTGAAAGATACTCCGTGTGGCTACTTAGGTCTGACCTGGTCTGACCATGTCTTGCTCAGTGAGTGTTGGAGAGATAATTGAGTGAAGTATTTAGTCTGTTCCTGCTCCACATACAGTGGGGAAAACAAGTATTTGATACACTGCTGATTTTGCAGGTTTTCCTACTTACAAAGCATGTAAAGGTCTTCAATTTTTATCATAGGTACACTGTGAGAGACGGAATCTAAAACAAAAATCCAGAAAATGTATTAACACTAGCAAAGTGTGATTTCTTAATAATTTATTTGCAGTTTTTTGCACAACATAAGTATTTGATACATCAGAAAAGCAGAACTGAATATTTGGTCCAGAAACCTTTGTTTGCAATTACAGAGATCATACGTGTCCTGTAGTTCTTGACCAGGTTTGTACACACTGCAGCAGGGATTTTGACCCACTCCTCCATACAGACATTCTCCAGATCCTCAGGTTTCAGGGCTGTCGCTGGGCAATACGGATTTTCAGCTCCCTCCAAAGATTTTCTATTGGGCTCAGTTCTGGAGACTGGCTGGGCCACTCCAGGACCTTGAGATGCTTCTTACGGAGCCACTCCTTACTTGCCCTGGCTGTGTGTTTCAGGTCGTTGTCATGCTGGAAGACCCAGCCACGACCCATCTTCAGTGCACTTACTGAGGGAAGGAGGTTGTTGGCCAAGATCTCATGAATACATGTCCCCATCCATCCTCCCCCCAATACGATGCAGTCATCCTGGCCCCTTTGTAGATAAGCATCCCCAAAGAATGATGTTTCCACCTCCATGCTTCAAGGTTGGGATGGTGTTCTTGGGGTTGTATTAATCCTTCTTCCAAACACGGCGAGTGGAGTTTAGACCAAAAAGCTCTATTTTTGTCTCATCAGACCACATGACCTTCTCCCATTCCTCCTCTGGATCATCCAGATGGTTTTTGGCAAACTTCAGATGGGCCTGGACATGTGCTGGCTTGAGCAGGGGGACATTGCGTGCACTGCAGGATTTTAATCCATGACGGCGTAGTGTGTTACTAATGGTTTTCTTTGAGGCTGTGGTCCCAGCTTCTTCAGGTCATTGACCAGGTCTTGCTGTGTAGTTCTGGGCTGATCCCTCACCTTCCTTGTGATCATTGATGCCCCACGAGTTGAGATCTTGCATGGAGGGAGATTGACCGTCATTTTGAACTTCTTCCATTTTATAATAACTGTGCCAACAGTTGTTGCCTTCTCACCAAGCTGCTTGCCTATTATCCTGTAGCCCATCCCAGCCTTGTGCAGGTCTACAATTTTATCCCTGATGTCCTTACACAGCTCTCTGGTCTTGGCCATTGTGGAGAGGTTGGAGTCTGTTTGATTGTGTGTGGACAGGTGTCTTTTATACAGGCAACAAGTTCAAACAGTTTCAGTTAATACAGGTAATGAGTGGAGAACAGGAGGGCTTCTTAAAGAAAAACTAACAGGTCTGTGAGAGACGGAATCTTACTGGTCGGTAGGTGATCAAATACTTGTTATGCAATAAAAGTACAATTCATTATTTAAAAATCATACAATGTGATTTTCTGGATTTTTGTTTTATTTTCCGTCTCTCACAGTTGAATTGTACCTATGGTAAAAATTACAGACCTCTACATGCTTTGTAAGTAGGATAACCTGCAAAATCAGCAGTGTATCAAATACTTGTTTTCCCCACTGTATGAAGAGAATCAGGATAAAAAATTGTAGTTGTTTAAGTTGCTTCCCAATTTCACAATGGCACCTCAATAATTCAATTACCACATTACCTATTCAATTGACAGCACCATGCGAGTTACTATGTGAGTTAAGTCACGGGAGGGAGAAGATCCTCTGAAATACCTGTCAGATGAAAAAGATTGCAATATATTGATAACTTCTCACTCAATTCACAATACAGTACAAAACGTCTGGCTGATCATATTTTAACTTGCTCCTCCTCTGTCTACTGTTTAAAGTAAATTATATTACTCCAAAGTTCCAGATTCTTCTTCTAATCCAGGAAATACTTTTCCCAGATGAATAGCCAGATTTTCAGGTGGTAATGAGTTCGGTTTAGTTTTAGCACACTCATTATTCAATGCGTGTTAATGACAGCCCTCATTACAGTCTCTCGTGTAATCACGAAATCACGTTCGAAAAATGTGGCCATTACGCCACCCTGTGATGATTTCTGGAACCTTTAAGAAGTCTCATCCACAACCACAGGGTGGCACCTGGTAGCTTTGGTTTCCAAGTTTTCAGTTCCCTAATGCAAAATAATCATCCTGTCAAGGAATCCGGGTTTCAGTTAAGTATTCACATTTTCACACAGCCGATGACATATTCTGCTCCAAAATAACATTACCCACCTGTTAAATCAATCTCATACATGGCCTTATTTTTGGATGTCATGCATGCAGAATGAAACAAAACATTCGTTTCCTGTACTTTTTCCACAAACAATTTAACTGGCTCTGTTGCCTACGATACGTTTATTTAGTTTGAGCTGCATATTTTGGCATTGTGAGCCTGGTAATAATCTTTATATTATTTAATAAAATACAGTCTGTGGTATATCGGCGAGAAAAGCTGATTCTGATAATTTCCCTCAACGGGAGTCACACACAAAGTGATGATACGTTTTTAATTGGTGAAAAACCAAGGGAGTTGATGTATATGAATTACTTCAGAAATATATTTTTTGTTCTAAAAAAATCTGTATGCAATGTTCCCATTCATTGCTGTGGATGAAGTGTTACGATATCGTGTGGCTTAAAAGTCTTGTTTTCTTTCTCAATTGAAACCAGATGGTGTGCAGTATCTTGCCAGTCAAAACAAGCGGAACCAATCAACAGTCCGTAAACTTCTAAATCCCTCCCGCTTAACTTCGGGAGAGTTTGGGTCAGAGCTAGAAATTGATGCGGGTTTAAATTCCTATAGAACGTATCAGCTTCTTATCTCCCTGCAAGAGCTGGCGGGTGATTCCCTCTTAACAGCTGCTAGATCAATGAGTAACTTTTAAACCATTTATAATGGCGAGGGGAATATTAACGATATTTCTGCTTCAGTTGTCGTGGACTGTCCATCTTGTAACTGCCATTCAGAGGAAAGATATATTTCCTTATGGGACACCGAACGGCGATTTTACTCTTCAGAATGGTGACGACGAGACATCCAAAGTACTCGCGTTAAAGAGGCCTCTCTATTTCTATGAAGCGCAATTCAATGAGCTATATGTAAGTGTTACATTTCTATTTTCCTTGTGCACTTACCATTCGGGGTTTGTTTTGTTTGATATTTGGCTATATAGTAAATGAGCACGATAATGAATTATGTAAAGAGCAATGTCTGAGTACGGTCAATAAAGAAATACATTTTTTATAATACTACAAAAAAATTGTAGAGGTATTTGTCAACATGAAATGTAACTAGGCCAATTAATATGGGTAATACAATATCCAAATCAATAACGACAGCCATGCAAGGGATTATTTTTTTTTTTTTACTGTGAATGCATTTCTCAGTACTCAATTATAAATTTGTATTTTCTCGTATTTGGTATCTACTCATGGTATAATCTCCTCTTTTCCGATGCATACCCTGAAAATTAAATTGTGATTCTTATTAACCAAATCAATAATTTGAATTAAATTGCTACCATCCATTCAACATTAGCTTCCATTGTTATCTCTTACAGTACCTGAGTTCTTCTCATAACTTGACAAAATGTTTATTGTTTCAACCAAATATAAGTTAAAGTTCATTTTGGAATCATCTTTAGTGTTAATACAAGGGTTACATACATATTTACTCTTGCTCTGTTAGCCCTTGAAACAGCCCCACTATTAGCAAGTATAGTATATACACATTTTAAGTGGTTTTACAATTGACCCTTTCACCTTTCAAACAATTATTGTTAAATTCCAAATGGACCCCTAAGGCACCTCTTAAGATCTGAAAGGAGTGGGTAACGATAGGCAAGTACTCCAGCTTCTGTCTTATAGGTTTGGTACAATTCTGTCAGGATTGAATCCACCAGCAAAAAATTCAGATTTGAGGAAGTACCAGGCTCCAGGATCTCTCAGAATGATTTCGATCGAATAAAGTTGCTGGTTGAAAAAAAGCCAATTGGTCAATGACCAATTCAACACTGGAGAAATGTTTCTAACTTCCCTCTTCCTCGTTTCGACCTCTCCAGGTTGCGACTAATGGCATTATCTCAGCCCAGGACCTGCCAATGGAGAAGCAGTATGTTGACGACGGCTTTCCCACTGACTTCCCGGTCATCGCCCCATTCCTGTCTGACATCGACACCAACAAGGGGAGAGGCGCCATCTACTACCGGGTCACAGAGTCGCCCACCCTTCTAAACCGAGTGGCGCAAGAGGTGCACAGAGGCTTCCCTGACGCCCACTTCACACCAACGCACGCCATTATTGCCACCTGGGAGAACGTGGCTGCCTACGAGGAGATAGCACGGGCCACCGGTCAGTCTGACAGGGTGAGTCTGTCAGAACGTCGCAGTCTGGCCGTCTGTCTTTACTGTGTGTCTTTCTCTCTGTAATCTGAAATGTCCTTCGTTTCCATCTGTCAGTTCTTTATATGGTCTTTTGGTCTGTCTTCTTTAATGCCTGTCTCACTGTCGGTCAATGAGCTCAGTTGCCTGTACAGTTTGTAGATGTTACCCCCCCCCCCCCCGGCCCTTTGGATTCGTGTCCACCTCTGTCGGTCCGCACCCTTCTCTTGTCCTAAAACTGCTTCTTTTACCTTTGGTCATGTGCCAGAGGTCATAACCCTGGGTCATCGGTCATCTGCCTCAACCTGTCTGTCCATCCACCCTCCATTCAGCTCCTACTCCAAAAGGAATCTCCCCCAGGTCCTGTACAATTGAGAATCAAGTCTTGGTATAACTCCCACTACACACACACATAGCAATATAATTACTACAATAAACAATCCAACTTGAGTTAATGTTCAAGTAATTACATTTCGGTGGTATTACTTTCATTTAGTACTCACAGAAAGAAATGCATCCTCTGACTCTTATTCATTCTGGATAACAGCATCTGCTCAATGTAAATGTAAAGTTTCAACATTCTGTTGGAGCCAATAGGGGCCAAAACTGAAAAACGCTCATTTTTATCAGCAGCTTGGTTTAATCAGATTGCATCCCCTCCACTCTGGCTGCTAAGATCCTGGAATTAGATCAGATATGCCACAGTCTAAATCTGTAGAGACCTTATTTGGAGGGTAGTGTTTCACTGTACAAACACCTGATAAGTCTATAGGGAGAAACCATACCCATGCTCCATGCTCAATGGAGAGGCTTGTGCTTTCTAATATGGCTAGTACTACCGGTCATTACCATTTCACATGGGCTTTGCCTCTTAAGGTAATATATAAAATGTAATGGATTCAATCTCACAGATGGGCTCTTGTGCCTGGGGCATTATGCTTGAAGTTCTATGGGCTGTTTGTTCTATAACCTATTATAGAGTTACGACAATGGTCACAGAGGTCCGATACACCGATTTTTCATCCTGTCTATCTAATTAGAATAATAAATACCTGGGAAACCAGATTCGTTTATTTAACAAGCTGATAGAAACAAAATATCTGAAGTGATTTAACCCTCCAGGACTGAGATTGAAAAACCCTGATCGATAGGTTCTTGGACAGGCTAAAACACAGGAAGATTTCACCTATTACAACACAAATTAATCAAGATGGTTGCAGGGCAATGTTTGTGGAAAATGCATGGTTCGCAACGCTATACTCTCCATTCAAAACAACTGTGCTTTTCTGGGAAAGATCATTGCTTCAGCTGTTACTTCATGGAATCTGGGAAATCTCGAGAAACATACACATTCTCTCTTTCACTTGGGGCTCAGATAATGACGTTTTTAGAACTGTCTCGTTCCCAGTTGTGGCAAGTTCACACTGAAATGCAGACTGTGTTCAGTCACTAGTCAGGCTAAAAACAAAACCGGAGTGCAAGAGTGCCTTTTTCTTTCAGTGCCTGTGTGTAAATGTGTGTGTGTGGGGGGGGGCATGTTGAAATGGTTTCACTTCCGATTTCTCTGTGTATGCGTCTGGAAGTGTACCCATGTGATGGTAAGACTTCCACTGAATGGAAAGGAACAGACAAATTATTCAGTGTCACCTCACTTTTCTAATGCCCGGGAATGAATAGACTTTTCTGTCAGACCAAAACACACAGAAAACACACAGCTGCAAAGGCACATTGAAAATACTGTCTTTTGTTATTTGTTAGTTCAGGCTACACCCCTGCTCTTGCCCCTAACAAGGGTCCTCCCCAAAAACACATCCCCCTTCTGGAAATCTCCAAATACTGGGGAACATGAGTTCCTTTTGTCCACCCCAGACACCAGATACAGAGAAAAATCTAAAACATACAACATGTTGATTACAGACCTTACTGCTTTGTTTTTCTGGTGTTTGAGTTAAGTTCTAGAGGTTTTAGTTCCAAAACCACAATTTGTCCCCTTAAGTCATCCTTTGTCCCCCTAAACCACACTGTGACTGCACGTTATATTTAATTGGTGTAAGTGAACTTAAAAGCAGTCTGTAAAATAAACAGACATGTCTGGCAAACCGGCTTATATGTGTGTTTTCAAACATCCCACAACTTTGGCACTGTCTAATGGACTCACAAACCTTGGCAGTCTGTTCAACTGCAGCTGTAGACTCTACCTCTAAACCTGGCAACAAACAAAAATGTCTCTGCATTTTTATCGTTCCTCGCTTATGTCCCCTTCACACTCCACCCAAACAGAGGCAATTTAAGTCTTTTTTAAAATGAAAGGTATGCAAACGGAATCCAGGCAACCAAGTTGATCGAGTTCTTTCCTGTAATGGACATAGTGATGTTTAGGGAATTTAATTTGCTCCTGATTATTATGAATGGAAAGTTGAAAACGTTCTAATAAACAACTCTAAAGTTGTAGCTGTCTGGACAGGCTGTTTTCTGGTAATATCGATGTTTCCTTTTGCTTGCATTCTTCTAAAAGAATACTGAACACCAAGAAGTTTAGTAGTAGATTCTTCATTTAAGCCCAAATGTATCTCATAGTTATTTAGCCAACACATTGAGGTGATGCTATAGTAAGCCAATGAATAGCCAACACTATGAGGTCTGTCGACCATCCGCTGGGACATCTCCAGCCAATAAAGTAATATACTCACTGTTTGCTTTCAAAAAGCAAAATAAACCGTTATGATAACATAATTAACTGTTAACAATTAAAATGTTAAAATAAAAAGGTGTGTTGTTTTAGTTTTAACATAAATCCTGAAATGACAATGTTAAAGGTATGTTAGTCGCTCACACATACCGACACCAAGGTAGGTGCAAGGGTGTGTGCATGAGTTTCCAGACTGGCCACTGGTCCTCGCCGACTCAGACAACAGATCCTTCAAAACAGTGCTGTAACATGGCCTAAGACACACTCCTTGTACTTTTTTTATAGACAGTATTATATGAAGTGCACGTGTGTGTTCTCCAGTCTGATGTAATGTAGGAGTTGGAAACTCTACACTAAAAGCACACTGTTTATCACTGACTTTCGGTTATTTACTACACTTTCCACTACAGCGCAAAGGGAGGGGATGGGACTTCACGGGGGGGGGACCTCTGGATGATCCCCTCAATGTTTTCCTTTGGGATTGGAACAGCTTTATCTCCTGTTGGAACAGCATGACTACCCACCCACCCCCTCACTCCCCAACAAACCCCTCCAGCTTCTTCAAGCTTCTGCAACCTACTCCCATCCCCAGGTCCAGATGTTCGTCTTCCCACCTCCCTGACCAGGGTTAGTGGGCCTGAGGATGTTGGGAGGTCTGTTGAGGTGTTTGCACTTGTGCAAATAAGCAGCCAACGAGGCAGTGGGTCTGTGTCCCATCATCTGGCATCATCTGATCGTGCTTGGCGGCGGTGCCGTCCAGTATCTCCATTCTACCTGCCTCTGTCTCAAAGCCCCCCCCCGCCCCTTCCTCTGAGTCTCAGCTTGTCCGCTGTCCTGTAGCCACACGTGGGAGAAGACTAATTATTTGCAATAACATCTTTAAACAATCTTGTTTATGGGGCGGGGTTTCTGGGACTGCTCCAAGGCAGTGTGGTCTTGTAATTAGGGGAACTTTTCTGTGGCTGAAGGAATGGCGAGGGAGGGGGATCATGTTGTTGGGGGCGGGGGAAGGGGGGCTGTGGAATAAGTAAACATGAGGTTCTTTTTTGTCTCTTGTCTGTGTCTTGTCTGTTTTGTTTTACATTTAAAGGGCTTTATTGGCATGGAGATCATTGGCATGTTTACAAAGCCAATACAGGTGGGAAGTGAGAAATATGAAATAAGACGATTGATCAAAAAGGCAATTTGAAAATCTACTTGCTGAAAACAATTCAATAGCTTCTCTCTTTTCATTATCTCTTTAGGCCAGCTGATTGTTGGGTCCAGAGTGGTCTATTGAGGGCGGGGGAGGGGGTGTTGTGACTGTAATGTTGGAGATGAAGGTGATGGCTCCAGGATTGCTGCTTGGATTGCTAGAGAAGAAAGATCAGGGGGAGGAGGTCTAGAGTGTGGGAAGGGAGAGATGTGTCGGGGGGGAATCTCTGTTTCTCTTCTCAAAGACCATTTTCGGGTGAGATATGGTCCTCAATCTCCCATTTAGCTCTCACTCCCACACTTCATCAGTCTGGACCTGTGGACTCTGTGTGTGGCCATCGAGAAGTCATCTGCTCCTCTTCGAATGGCCTAAGATGCAACTTCCCAACTCTGCCGTTCTCCTGAAGCTGTTGTGTTCCCACACTTCCCACACTTCTTAATGAAGAGGCTCGGAGAACTACGTGGCTTGTAATAAGAACAAATTGCACCAGACGAGAGATCAAAAGACGGTCCCCTCGCAGGCCTGCAACACGTTTAATCATGGTCTTTTCAAGCCTTTTAGTGGTGTGCAAGACCTTTTAAAAGGGTGTGAAAATCAGCGGAAAGGGGGAAGAGGACAGCCTATAAAAATACTCCATAAAGACCATGGTGGGATGGGGTGTGGGGGGGGTCTGGGGTGCCACAATTGGTGCAACATCAGAGCTTGTAAAAGTGGCGAAGTGCCTGTACCATTTGGACCTAAGGGCTGATATTCAGGTCAGCATTTTAGGGTAGGAGGGTGGGGGGGAGTGGTGAGAAGTTTAAACATTTGAAGTGAGTGTTAAAATGTTAGAAGGATGACTGTGTGTTCCCTGGGCGCTGATAAGGCCAATGATGAAAAATAGTATACTGTTCTCTCCGTCAGCAAGCATGGCTTTTTGGTTCCCCACTCTAAACACTCTGAGGGCACCAGTACAGTTGAAGGGTTATTTTTGAATTGGGTATTTGCACTTCGGACAGAGCGCTGACAACGCAACCAGTCTTTCACTTATACTATCTTTGTTAAATGACACATAATATATAAACTTTTTGTGCCAATTACAGATTGCTTAGTTTGGTGCTCGAAATATAACCGGTTTTCAAACTTCATGTAAATCCCATTCAAATCATTTCCAACTAAACTGCGGATATACAGAGTGTAAAATGCTAATTGGCAAATGAAAAGGGCTTTGTCTAATCAGTGAACTTACTTTGCATCCTGCTTCTGTAGTTGAACACATTCCAGGCAGTGGTGGCTTACGATGAGAACAATTCCTATGCCATCTTCCTCTACCCTGAGGATGGGTTGCAGTTCTTTGGGACACGCCCTAAAGAATCCTACAATGTGGAGATTGAACTGCCTGCCAGGGTTGGATTCAGCAGGGGCGAAGTGGCCTTCTTGATCTTTTCTCGGGTGGAGGGACCCCACTACAGTGTTACCAGCAATGAGCAGAGTCTGAAAAACCTCTATCAGTAAGTACCCTGCAGAACTGATCCCATTTGAAAATAAATAGCTATTTTTAAGATGGCTGTGCCCAGTTTAGGACTGACAGGGGATATTTTTTGTAACATTGTTATATTGATTTCGACTGCAATTGCTCTATTGAAAGGTGATGAGTTTTCTATTAGTTTTGGCTACAACATATTTTACAAAGATGTAAATAGTATTTCCTCCTAAAATATATTATGCTCCCAACTTTTTCTGCAGGGTCGGCAACACCGGAGTACCTGGTTTGTGGCTCTTCCATATTGGCAGCCGCTACTCTTTCCAAAATGTGGTTCCAGCCTCCATTGGGGGTGCTCTTGCCACACCACCCCCTAGAGGCCAGGAGGTGGATGACAGCACTACCGCAGAGTACCCCGAGGCAGAGTACACGGCACCGCTTGAAGAAGACGATTACTCCCCCATCACTGACCCCGACTTCCATTCCCCTGCTATTCCAGAATTCCATGTGCCCTCACACCCGGACCATGGAGCCCTACCTGGTCATGCCCGTTTGCAGCCCTATGGAGGTGACCTTCCTTTAACCTCTGACTCACAGTATCGTGACCATGACAGTATTGACACGCCATCCTTAGTATCCGGTCCGTCCGGACCGGCACAGTATCCAGCCCAAGTGCCAAATCCCAGGAACCGGCCCCACCATCCCTCCCTGGAGGAAGTCCAACCCCAGGCCGAAGCCCCCCAGGAAGTCCCCAGGCCGGAGCATACCGCCCTAGAGGTGTTCCCCTACAACAGGGAGGAGAGCAGCCCTCGTCTGGAGAGCAGTCCACCACTGGCTCCTGGTGGCGGCCACGTTGTCGGCGTGGTGGAGGAGGAGGAATTTGAAACAGGAGGTGGGTTTAAGTCTGAAATCCTTTTAAGCTAGGTAGTTGAGATTTTCTTCAGAACCTGGCCCTGATCACCCACGGTGGGTATGCAAGCTTTTATTTCAACCCGTACTGGTAACAGATATTATAGAACTATGTACTTTATCTTTCTGTGTTCTTGAATATTTATCCAATCAAGTGCAAAGGGATGAGGTATTCATATATACCAATATACCATGGCTAAGGGCTGTTTTGGCCATATACCACCCCATATGTTGCTTTGTATTATAAACAGGTGACTGATGACATTACAACAGTTATAAGTCATTACTGGTCATTTCCATGTTATACAGCCTGATTTCAGCTGATCAGCATTCAGGCTTTGAACAACCCGGTTGTGTGTATCACCTTTTCTTACCTTCAGTTTTTTCTTTCCTTTTTCTTTCTTCTCTCAGTCCATCTATAAACCAACTTCCCACTCAGGGCCAAATAGGGCCTGCTCCCATTCACCGTAAAGCCTTTGTTTCATTGTTTAGACCTCCGCTTCACTCTTGACCTGAAAACGGGGTCCCCTCTGCTTTATAATTGAAACAGTCTTTCCTTACTCCGACAAGGGCTGGTCTTCCTCTGTGCCAGCTGTGTGTCCTGGTACACTTGTGTCCGCATACGTGCCTGTGTTCATTAGCGCCTGTGCCATGATCTATAAATGTGTACTGTGTTATTGTTTGTTTTTGTGTAGGTGTGTGTCTGTGTGTGGATCTCATTAATTCCTGATGTTCTGAGCAAAGGGAGATTTCCCAGTCAAAGGGACAAGTCAATGCAGGATCCAGAAAGACCAACTTGTTTTCTACCTTAAGGCAACAAACAGATATAACACATTAGCCTTTTATCTGGCAAGATATTCTAGCGCTAGGCCTTGTTTAAATCATTGATTGGGGCTTTTAGTGTACCAGGGCAGGATGGGAGTTTGGCAAGCTGGTTCATCTTAATTCTGGATGACGAATAACTTGAGGTTAGAGTTTTTCCATGAAGTCCCATTGACTAACGCGAGCTTGCCGCTTTAGCTGGTAATGGCCAAAAGCATTCCTAGAAAGGATGGAATTAACAGTTGTCAACTTGTAGTTAAGCACCGAGGGGCGGTTTCCCAGAGTTGTACTTAGTCCAGGATGAAATAAATTCCGATGGAGCTTCTCAATTGAGCTAGATTTTTTGTCAGAGACTAGGATTATATTGTGATCGGGAAAGTATGGGTACATGTTCTAATTAAATATTGTCAAAAGAGCCACAAAAAAAGTATGTGCAGGAAAATTATTCAAACCACAACATGAAATGGCTATTTCTGTCTCTCCCTCTCTTTTTCTCTTCCCTCTCCATATTTTCTGTTTCCTTTTTTTCTGTCTCCCTTTAACTTGAGTTTTCTCTCTATCTCCCTTCCTCTCCCACTGTGTGTCATTGGGATAGAAGACTCAGATAAAAATAAAATAAAAAATGAGATAAGCTAAAAGGGGTTAGTGTAGATTTCTTGACTTTGCTCTGGTTCTTACATGCTCTGACCCCACCTCAGGGTTACCCCGTCTCTCTTTCAGAGTCAGTGTAATTGGACAGACAGACGATTCTGTCTGCCTTCTCTTCCTCCCCCTATTTCATTCTCACCTTCCCTCTCCGTTTCTTTATTTCTGTCTCTGTCACTTCTCTCCACTAAATTCTCTTACTTCCTTTGTTCTCTGTCATTTAAATTAAATGAGCTTTATTGGCACAATGCAACAACATCTTATATTGCCAAAAACAAACACTGAGGAACATATGAGAGATTATGCATATGACGCTCTGTGCAAATAAAGGAAATCTTGTCAGTTTGAATCCCCAAGCCAACAACATCCTTGTTGTTTCCTTGAGCAAAGTACTTAGCCTAAACTACTAATTGGAATGGAATCTTTTCTCTTTTGCTCTTTCTTTATATCTACAAATGTAACATTTACGAACATCAAAATATTGAATCAGTAACTTCACCCAACATCTCTTTTTCCCCCTCAGTGATCCAATACAGCACAGAGACCAAGCCAACTTGTGCCCTCTTCCAACAACAGTGCTCTCAGAACGCCTACTGCACCGACTACCCTACCGGTTTCTGCTGCCATTGCCGCACTGGGTTCTATGGCAACGGCTGGCAATGCCTACCTGACGGTAAGTCAGGTGGTGACAATTCTTTTTTTTCTTACCATCGCAAATGTCACATAGATGTTTAAGGCTTTTAACCTGTGTTGGTTGTACAACATCTGGGAACACCTTCAATGTTGAAAAATGTGTCTCTCCGTACCTGCGTGCACTTTTTCAGTAGTTTACATTGCCTTGGCTGAAAGGTATGTGCAGTATGTGCGTAAATAGCACCCACCAGGGGAAAAATAAACACACCCCCCCACAACTCTTTTTGCCTTTGACACACACACAAAATGCCTTTACCTCGCACACACGCGAACTCTCACACAACCCAGGTCTGCACCTCATCCCCCAAAGTCCTTGGCGCTCCCGCTCATTCCATCACGTAACAGCGTCATCTCGTTTCCTGGCCCCGCAGCCATTTCCTGTCTGATAAACACCTCTGACGCAGTGTTGGGTTTCTGTAACGGTCCTGCTGTCGGTCCCATGCCGGGTGACGCTGGCGTGCGCTGGCTGGCTAATTGGCCGGTGGCTCGACAGACGTTGCTGTTTGGGGGGCGGTGTTAATGCTGTCACTCGTACACACTGCTCGTGCACAAACACACACACCCGTCCTACCACCCTTTGCCAAACACCACCCTCAACCTCTTCTTTATTGGCCAGACCTCTTGTAATTAACACGCGAGGGCAAGAGTGTGTTTGTCCGTTTGTTTAGTATGGCTGTTTGTGTGATGTGTCTGTTGGTCTATGGGGTTCAATTTCCGTCAGCCAGGGGTGGTATTTAGATGATAGCATGCTTTCTGGATGTTTTGGCAGCCAATCAAAGCTCTGACAAAGACGGTCAGTCAACAACTTAAGGTGAGAGAGTTGGAAGGGATGATGTCACGCCAGCCGACCTTCCCAACGGGTCGGTACCTCCTTGATAATGACGTGTTTTGTCAGAGGCTCGAGGTGTCACAACAAAGGCTAGCGCTGTGTTCCACGCGTCAAGACTGGGTCGAGCTCCTGTCAGACGCGGTACTTGTGCAGCCTTTGTCTGACTTGTGAGATGGTGCGAGACGAGAACAGACATGCATGAGGGTGTATTCAGTGCTAGATTATTGTGGGCTGTTTGATGAACCAGGACCAAAAGACACAGGCTTGCTTTGTAAGAGCTAAGTGGGAGTAAACCGAGGAAAATAACCAATGGGAGTCTGTAGTCACTCAAAGTTGTGTAAATGAAACAAAGTGGCCGCCTCAGTGGAATTTTCACAGTGGAATGACTGCTGAAGTGCCATTTAGCTGGGTAATTTCCATGTGAATTTTGTCATAGTAGGTGAGATTATATGATACCCTTTTATTTTGAAGCCATTAGATGATTATCATTTAAATTGTGCAGACAACGTTATACTCTCCTGTGTTAGTTCATTTAGTCCGACACCTCAAGGGGTATTATTTCTGTCGCCGCCTGTTTTGTAGCTTTGTATGTCCGTGGATTATTTTGGTTCAGGAGAGTGTTAAATGTGGCATTTGTTTTCTCTAAAATTCACAGAGTGATTGGTTGACCGGACGAGCTGTGGGATAAGATTCTTTCTGAAATCCTTTTCAAGATGGTCCAGATTGTTGAAAAGCATGATGAGAATGAAGCTTCTGCTTTGCCCAGTCGGGAATGTAGAGGCGTATTTGGGCTGTTTGCCTTCCCAATACATCATTCATTGGTGTGTGAACCATGACATGTGTTCTTTTAGGTGCCCCCCATCGTGTCAACGGCAAGGTGAGTGGGACCGTTATCGTGGGTTCCACCCCTGTGAACCTGAACAGTGTGGACCTGCACGCCTACATCGTGGTGAGCGACGGACGGGCGTACACTGCCATCAGTGAGGTACCCGAGTCCGTAGGATGGGCGCTGATGCCTGTGGCACCAATCGGGGAAATCTTTGGCTGGCTGTTTGCCCTGGAGCTGCCAAACGGCCAGGCCGGCTTTAAGATCACAGGTGAGCAGATTCACGATGGGTTACTGGTGTTTAGTGATATTTTCACCTCCCAGTGACCGACCTTTCGCATGTGGCATAACAGTCACTTCATGGTTGGAAAATGTTTTTCTGATTTACAAAGTATACAGTAACTAAAATAACAACCATCTGTTCCACTGTTTTCATTCCCGCATATGTGACATGTATTCAAAATTAATGAATTAAAAATACAAATGCATGGAGGCATACGGTTTATACAGACATATCGCATTCCACTGATGTAATTTCCTGTCCAACAGGTGCTGAGTTCACGCGCCACGCAGAGGTGACCTTTAACCCTGGAAACCAAAGGCTAACCATCGTTCAGACTGCCCAAGGATTGGACAGCCATAACTACATGAGTGTAGACACCCGACTCCACGGCAATGTGCCCTTTATCGCCCCCGGCTCCACCGTGCAGGTGGAGCCCTACAAGGAGACCTATCAGTACTACCCTTCTGGTACGCTAGCCAATCACTGACCACCTCACTTTCCCAGTACCCAGTCTCATTGCTAAATTGTAAATTCCATTTAAATCAATGAAAGCACTACAATTTTACTTCGACTCGTTGCTTTTCAATGTGGATATTTTACACTGGTATTGGAGTTCTAGATCACTTGCTGAAATAAGGGAATGTAAATAGAATTGACCCCATCTGTGGTGCCTACATTTGTCCCACCTCACATATCGGGCGTTCCAGGACATTCATGGCTCTTTTCCAATACAAACACTAGCATACCACCAACTGGGCATGGAGAATTCTAGGTTCTGTGCTAGAATGGACTTTGGAGCATAGCCATAATTAGGTCTGAGTAGTTATGCTGACCATGCAAACGGACCAGGAAAACCTAGTTTTAGGAGGTTAGGAATTATCTCCCTAGAACATAGAAAACAGTGGCTGTGGAGTTATTTTAGGTCATCGTCGAAATGGTCGGGTTTCAGAGGATTTATGAAAATGGGTAGAGACTTCTACCCTGGGCATGAGGGCGATCTGTTTCCACCCTCGGGGGGCGAGGACAGAGAAACATAGGAAACATTTAGACAGGGTAGATTGGGAGCTTGTCATCCCATCTGATGTGATTTTGTGATGCAACAAAGGCGTCTCCGGCTTCTTTCCCCTTCTGCCTGAGCCGTCTCTCATTGTCCGATGGGGATCGGAGGGGGTTAGTTGCTAGTGGATGTTGAGGCTATAAAAAGAACCAGCCTTCTCTGCCTCCACTTCCTTTCGGAGGAAACCAGGGATTCATTTTTGATGTCCTTCTCGTGAACGTAAACTGTTTTTCATCTGAATGGCCCACTAGACAAGGAAGTGTTCAATTAGCAAAGCCACTCATCCTGCCAGGGCTGATTATAGACCAGTCTGGTCAGAGTCATCAAAAGGAAGAGGTTTTTCGTTTTTTTTTTAAACTTTGAGGTGCACAGCAACAGACTAAATCTGAGGTCATGCAAGAGATATTTGTTTTGTAGAAGGAACATAGGAACAAGCAGGAATGACTTAAGTCACAATAATAGTTGTTTTCTTTTTAGTATTTTGACCATTTAATGCCGCAGTGATTGAGTGCTAGAAGGCAGTTTGGGGACTTTAACATTGGTTCCATTGTGTCAGATCAAACACAGCAAAATTATTTGAAATGGAAGCAAGTACTTGCTGTTGTAAAATGCAATATGGGTAATGTGGTTTTTTTCCCTAACCCACCTTTCAGTGGTGACGTCGACATCAGTGCGGGAGTTTACAGTGGTGTCAGCGGAGCGGGGCTCAGAGACGTTTACGTTCCAGTTACGTCAGAACATCACTTACCGTGACTGCCGTCATGGGCCGCGGACAGGCCCAGAGACGCTACAGCTGACCACCGAACGGGTCTTTGTAATGTACGTCAGGGACGAGAACATTCTGAGATACGCCATCACCAACAAGATAAGCACTGTCAGAGGTGAGTTGACAATTCAGAACATTATTCAGATCTTTATTTGTTGGTGCTGTAGTCTGGTCAGTGAGGTTGGGTGATGGGAAAAGGAAGGGGGCTGAGAAGTCTGCTTGTGTTTGGGAGATAGTGGTGATGAGACAAGTTACATTATCTGTCAAATATTTAGGACAAAATAACTGTTTTTTAACTAGAATCAAGCAGAGACTATAAGGACAGTTGATCAGCTGTGAACAGGTTTTTCTCATGGGAGAACCCTATGATCTACTGTTGAATCACAGCTCAAGCGCCCTTCACCGCATTTTCCCTCTAGATTTATGGGACGGCTACTTTATTAACACATTGACATGCAATAAACTGGTATTAACAAAGTGACATATGAAACACTGGTATTAACATATTGACACATAAGACCCTGGTATTAACACATTGACATATGAAACACTGGGGATGAAAATGTGATTACCCACCCCACACACACACACATTTATGCACACATCTCCAAATAGGTGAAACATGGACAGTAGCTTGCCTCTATTGTCTACTGTATGTAATATACTTCTCATTGTGGCTTATGACATATTTTCAAAGGTGTGCAATGTGGAGGGAGTAGAGAGCTGTTTATACTTACTGCCAACTCGCTGCCGGCGTAGGTAACAAATCTGTTAGGAAGTCACTCCCCTGTGTAGGATAAATCTTTTGTCAAACACTAAAACCCATCTAGACATGTGAATCCCATTATAAAATAGCTAAATGCTATTTCTATGTCCCCGCTACAGTCAGTGAAAAAACTAAACACACACATTCATTAGCCTGGAACCCTCTGGGGATATGGGTTGAGTCTGGGATATGTCTTCCTGTTTGCTCCACTCCACTCAAAGGCCAAGTAGGCTCATATGTTCCTCAAGGACAACCTGGACCCATTTCAACTCCCCCACCTCCCCGATTCTCCCTTCCCACATACTCTAGGCTGATGCAATCTGTTTAGAACGAGCATAGCACCCTGCATTCCACTTCTGGCTTTCCTCTGAAGCCAAGCAGGGTTGGTCAATTTCAGTCCCTGGGTAGGAGACAAAATATCAAATTCCAATTACCCTGTGCAGTGAAGGGGATCTTGCCTCGCGTTGGGTGTAATATCTGAGATCTTTTTGCATCTTAAGTGTAGAGCGGTTTGTTTTTGTGTCTAAATGTCCAATTTAAACATCGTCACCGTCACCCAATCCTCCCAAGCTTCAATTTAGCTGTATGTTCTAAATAAATAAAACAGAATAATGTACGGAAGTCGTGAAATAGCAACAAGATGTATGGTAGCATCTCGGCCTGAATAAGGAAGAATTGATGTTTTTCATGTCCAAAAATGGCATCAGGTGGTGATACTGAAATGTATCGACGGGGCAGGTTTCCAGCTAAGTCGCGGAGGAACATAGATGCACTCGCAAACTGACGCGCGGATAGCCACACAGACGTGCACAAAAATGCGCTCCCCTGCGTGCACGCCCCATGCGCACTCACTCGCAAACATAAACGGGTACAAAAGTACACACTAGTGTTTCAGCTGCATCAGTGGAAAGCTCCTGCAGCTGCATGTCGATGAGTTGTCATGTCATGGCGATGGCGGTGTCAGTGGGGGCGGGGGGGGCAGTATTGTTCCTCTTTCTGCTACTCTCTGGGAAATAATATCCCCACCAATGACAGATTTACAGAATGGGGGGGGGGGGTTCACAAGGAATCGCTGTAGAGTGATGTAATGGGAAGCAGAGCAGATACCCGTGAGCGAAAGCCTGTTTTCCGATGGCGCAGGAGAGACCACCAATCACGGGGTAGGAGAGAGAGGATGGTAGGGTAACGGCCAGGGGCCATGGGTGGAGGGGGTGGGAGCCAAGGGTGGAGGGGGTTGGAGACACAGCTGCTGTTGTCCATCCGTCTGTCTGAAAGTACATGGGTGAGATTGACAGACACGCTGCATGTAATTACACAGGCTGGGTGAGTCATGACTGGGGACTGGGATGTACTGATGCTCATAGCTGAAGCCAATTCCTTAATAACATTATAATCCCTATGCACTACTTTGGACCAGGTTCTTTAGCTCTCCTGTTAAATATCATTTACTTCAGTGGCCTAGGGTGGTCCAGCTTTTGCCTCATGAACACATGTAAACCAGCAAGTTTATTTTAACCTAGGTGTTTTACCAGGTAAGTATGCTAACAACAGATTTGTATTCACAGCAATGTCCTGGGAGCAGTTACGGTAAACTGTCTCGCTCAGCTACGGTACAACAGCGTTTTCATATTTTTTATACAAGAGGTGGTTTTCAGAGGGATGAGGCAAGGGGAGGTATTGAGTCTATTGTGGTACGGTCTTCAGAATCCTCCAGGCCATTCTACTTAATCTCTCCCCCCCCTCAGTGTGACTTGACACTTTCGATGTGTGGTTCCATTTGGTTCATTTATAGTGTCACTGGACTCACCAGCCAAGAAGATGGTGCTTTCACCCTTAAAGCAGTTTCCCACCCATTGTATTGAGCCAGGTTCAGAGCCTCAGTGTGTTGTCCACTTCCCAGGGGTCCACCCCACAACTCTGGCCTCTCGCTGTCCTTTCATTAGTCCCCCGTTAAAAAGAACCACCTCCCATCTCCTCACCTCCATCAACACCCACCTCAGTAAGCAGCTGTTCTCTGTTGTTCCAGCTGACTCCCTGTAAAGGGGGAGCCTTTATTATCTTGGATTTTTTTAATGCCAAATCAAGTTACAATTTTTTCTTACAAAAGTTAAATAAACACTCAGAAACTATAAGTAGATATTGTGTAAAAATGTTATTGTGACTGCCTCTGTCTCAAACCTTTCTGGTTTTAAAATGTAGATTCACTTGTCAGTTTACAATGGTATGAGAATGAACAACAAATTACTAACTTGAAATTCGATCAATGACATAAAGTTATCAACTTCCCATCTGATTGCTAAAATCCTGATTTACATGCCTGGTTATTAAGGTACTAGAATGTATTGTACTGTTATACTGTTGTGAGAACTCAGCTACCAACAAAATCTCATGAAAACATTTCACAGAATGAACGGACCACACGCTGTAAGCTAATTGTTTGCGCTTTAGGAGGTCAGCGACTTCAGGAAATGTATCTGAACTTAGAACGGAGCGACCCAATGATATTATTGGGCTGTGCGTCTCTTCACTTTAAGAAAACACTATGGCGTTCAGTGAAAGTAATTTTCACAATCCTGATGTATTTTTAATGGCTGCATTTGGAATGCGTATTTTATGATCTGACATAATAGTGTGTATTGGGGGGCTTTCTGATCTTCTGAATTAGCGTCACACTACCTCGGACGATAAAGTGTGGGTGATTTACAGAACAACATAATCGTCTTTTATAGTTTTGCAATAAGACTTTTAAAAAAATATATATTGTAGTGTAAATAAGCCCTTGACTTGGGTTTTCCCTCTAGACACCACTAGAAAAGTTCTTGAAGTGTGAATACGTTGTATCTCTCCACACTTTCTGTCCCTCATGCATTTTCTGTCTCTTCTCTTCCATTCTCTCACACACTTCAAACACCAGCACTCCTGTTTGTCTGAGATAATTGGCTAAATTGGTCCCTGGCCCCAGGGGTGAGGAAATCAAGCTGTTCTTAATGTGCCTGGAAAAGAAGGGAAGAATAGAGGGATGAAATAATGGGGAGAAGGAAGAGTCTCTGAGAAGCAAAGATTGAGAAAGGAATGAGAAACAGGCAAACAGAGAAAGTGGGAACATGACTGGAGAGAAAAGCTAGAAGAAATGTCAGAGAAGGAAAGACAAAAAGACCGGAAAAAAGTGTTAAAGAGAACAGGCAGGACAGAATAAATGGGCAGTGAGGGTGAAGATGGAGGACAGTACAAAAAAGAGTGTTCATCCTTAGTGTGCCGTTCTATGAAAAACAGCATTAAACATTGGGACCCCTGTGTCTCTTTCCCAAGAATCTTGTAATTGGAACGCAATGGGGTCCCGTCTTTTCTCATTAGGACAGGGGATCAGAGAAAACGAGTGTTGTTAACCCCCCAGAGACATTTTCTTTTATGAAGCTTGTGGAAGGCACCCCTCTGCTTGTAAACCCCCAGAAGAGGGCCTTAGGATGTCTTTTGTCAGATTTTACAGCCATTTTAAGCATGTCACACGAGCCAGGTCAAGTACTTTGACCCCAAAAGTTCATAGAGTGATAAGCACACTGAAGAACGCCAGCTGTGTTTGAATATTTGTTCTCAGTCTTTGGCACACTACTCGTATTGCTACTGTAAAAATAATGTCAGAAATTCTCAAAAACAATAGCATTGCTATGTTCGGGTCATCACATCGCATTCAGGGTTGTTGCTCAGAAGACATTCAGTGCCCGAATGGATGAGATGTGACAGCATCATATTTTTACAGTTATTTTGACGGTATACATTTTAATTTCCCATTTTATTGTTTTTTAAGGATGTTAACGGAGTAGTTCCGGATACTTGGCAATAAGAAATAGTTTATCTAAGGTTTGCAGAATTGCTAACTGCCGCAACACTGCACTGATGCTAGTTAGCACTGGGTCGTAAAACTACCTCTAATTTATTTTGTTTTGGATGCAGATTAATGCAAATGTTATCCATTTGATAATCGACCTCGAACGGAAGTACATAGAGGGCATTATTATCAAAATTCTGAACAATCTCTTTACAATGAGGGATTTTTTTTTAATCCCCTGCTGATTTTGTATATGTCTCCACTGACAAAAACATTATCAGTCTATAATTTTAATGGGAGGTTTGTTTGAACAGTGACAGACAGAATAACAACAAATAAATCCAGAAAAACGCATGTCAAAAATGTTATAATAAGTATTCGACCCCTCTGCAAAACATGGCTTAGTACTTGGTAGCAAAGCCCTTGTTGGGAATCAGAGAGGTCAGACGTTTCTTGTAGTCGGCCACCAAGTTTGCACACATCTCAGGAGGAATTTTGTCCCACTCCTCTTAGCAGATCTTCTCCAAGTCATAAAGGTTGAGGCTGACGTTTGGCAACTCGAACCTTCAGTTCCCTCCACAGATTGTCGTCTATGGGATTAAGGTCTGGAGACTGGCTCGGCCACTCCAGGACCTTAATGTGTTTTTACTTGAGCCACTCCTTTGTTGCCTTGGCAGTGTGTTTTGGGACATTGTCATGCCGGAATACCCATCCATGACCCATTGTCAATGTCCTGGCTGAGGGAGAGATTCTCACCCAAGATTTGATGGTACATGGCCCTGTCCCTTTCGATGCTGTGATGCCGTAGACGATCCCTTTGCTGCAGTGAAGTTGTCCTTTCCTCTTAGCAGAAAAACATCCCCAAAGCATTATGTTTCCACCTCCATGTTTGACGATGGGTTGGTGTTCTTGGGGTCATAGGCAGCATTCCTCCTCCAAACACGGCGAATTGAGTTGATGCCAAATGGCTCGATTTTGTTCTCATCTGACCCCAACAGTTTCACCCAGTTCTCCTCTTAATCATTCAGATGTTCATTGGCAAATTTCAGATGGCCTGTACATGTGCTTTCTTGAGGGCACTGCAGGATTTCAGTCCTTCACGGCATAGTGTGTTACCCAATTGTTTTCTTGGTGACTATGGTTCCAGTTGCATTGAGATAATTGACAAAATCCTCCAGTGTAGTCCTGGGCTGATTCCTCACCGTTTTCATGATCATTGGAACTCCACAAGGTGAGATCTTGCATGGAGCCCCAGACCAAGGGAGATAGACAGTTCTTTTGTGTTTCTTCCATTAGCAAATAATTGCACTAACTGTTGTCATCTTCTCACCAAGCTGCTTGGCAATGGTCTTGTAGCCCATTCCAGCCTTGTGTAGGTCTAGAATCTTGTCCCTGACATTCTTGGACAGCTCTTTTTTCTTGGCCATGTTGGAGAGTTTGGAATCTGATTGATTGATTGCTTCTGTGGACAGGTGTCTTCTACAAGTAACAAGCTGATATTACGGGCACTCCCTTTAAGAGTGTGCTCCTAATCTCAACTCGTTACCTGTATCAAAGACACCTGGGAGCCAGAAATCTTTCTGATTGAGAGGGAATCAAATTATTTTCCTCATTAAAATGCAAATCAATTAATAACATTTTTACATGCGTTTTTCTGGTTTATTTTGTTGTTATTTTGTCTCTCACTGTTCAAATCAACCTATCATTAAAATTATAGACTGATCATTTGTTTGTCAGTGGGCAAGCTTATAACATCCGCAAGGAATAAAGTACATTTTTCCCTCACTTGTATGTGAGTCATCTGGGTTTTTCGGGGAAACCCTAGCAGTCATCCGGTTACTCATCCGTCTCGCTCTCCCTCTCTCCCTATCCCTGTCTATTTTTCCATCTTTTTTTTGTTGTTTAAAGTCTGGTATTTATTTGCCTAGTCAGCCATGTGGTCGATGGCTGTGTGAATGTGCCTTGTCTTAATGGATAATTGTACATGAGGTTGTACCATTAGGCCAGGAATGCTTGTCTGTCTGGTTTCCATAGGGTATCTAGTTCAAGACCCATTCACCACTAGATAGAATAAAGCCATGACTCCTGATTTCAATATTCATGTTTGATATAGTTACCGTAATTAATGGCACCTTAGATAATGATGAGTGACAGTAAATAACCATGGTTCTATCCAACCCTTTCTCAGAGATGAAATATTATTATACATGTTTGACCTTTGTTTGTGGTCTTCCCACACTGTGACTGAAGATATTTTATAAGACTACACAACTACTCTGTAACAACAATGACAGAGTCTTATTCTGATGACATGATAGTTGCGGTGGTTGCTGTTGTACAAGGAAAATGAACCTTGCTTAAATCCATTATGTTGTATGGCCTTCCAGTGTTGTGTCAATAATATGTTAGTAGAGTCAAGGTGACGTATGTGAAAAGTACCAACTGTGTTATAGCTGCAAAAAAATATTTTTGGTGAAACCAGTGTGTGTATGTCAGTGAGACATTTTCCAGATCCTTGATGTCCTTTGCTTATGGACAACCCTTGTCAATCTAAACCATCGGTTTTAATAAGTTTAAAGCTACAGACTGAGATGGTGATTGCACAATGTTGATTTTTATAGTCAACAAACCATTTCTTTGTTGATTTTGATCAAGTGCTTGGGCTTATTGTCTTGAAGAAATATACACAATAGCCAGGCAGGTCCTGGCACTTGATAAATTCTCTAGAGTTGCAATTATCAGGCTCTCATTGACTTGAGTTAAGTGTGTTTGTCCAGGACTACAACAAAAATGTGAGCTGTTGGGGGTACTGGAGGACCAGATTGGGGAACCACAGACCGTGAATGTCAGGGCACTTATGTACTTTATATTTGTTTTGATCAGTTTTGTCATGACGGTCTCTACAGTAGACATGGTGTAACACTGGGAGTGTTGATGATACAGGGTGGTAGGTTGGTCAGTCAGACAGACCTAGAGCTCCTTGTCTGCACTCTCTTCTGAAAGTCTGGTTTAAAACCACTGAAGGTGTAGCTACCAATTTATAAAATACCATCTTCTGCAGATATAATATCACCTTTTACTGCTCCAATTACATTGGTAACCGTTTTACGGATATAATGTTTTTGAAATGTTGCCACCTTTATTTCCACTAACGTCCAAATTGTAATATATTCAGTCAATCTTAACATGTACATTCCAAGACATCCAAATCGTAAAACATATATTTCCAGAATAAAAAATCAAAACAATATATTGCTTAGATAAACAATTCATCAGGATGTCAGTGTGGCCAAAAGTCCCTGACACTGTTTTGTTTGTAACTGAAGATGTGAAACTGCTCTTTGTCTCCTCAGAGGAACCTTCAGAACCTGTCCTGGTGAACCCATGCTATGCAGGAACTCACGATTGCGACACCACTGCCCAGTGTCTACCAGGGGAGGGCCAGCAGTACCTGTGCCAGTGTGCCACTGGGTACAGGGGAGATGGACGCAACTGCTACGGTAAGAAAACATGGGATAATGCGTTTGACATTTGACCTTTTCCGTCTGAGCTGTATTGTCACGAAAAAGCTACATTACAATCACACTGTAGACATAGACTTTACAGAACTCTGTGTGGCTAGCTAAGAGGTGACACAATGCAATTATCCTGAGATACTGTGCAGTGGAAAGGAAGAGGGGGCAGATGGGAGAAATGCAGTACTGGGGTATCAGGTTAAAGGGAATGGGGGCTGTTTTTTGTATTTTCTGCCCCTGTTGCCTGTTTTCTCTCTCTCCCTCTCTCTCTCTCTCTCTCTCTCGTGCAGAGAGTGTTGTAACAAAGTGCAAATACTAGAATTATGTCTGTGACGCCCTCTACCCCTCCACTACAGTCATCCATCCCACGGGGAGGCACAGCGCGCCAGGGCTGTGACACTCTGTTTACTCACTGTGAAGGGTTTACAGCTGTGCACTCTTCTTCTCCTCATCTTCCGTTGACACCCCCACAGTCCAAGTCAGCATCTGCCTTCCATCACCATTTCACATTGACCAGGGGAGGGGGAGAAATAGGATGAAGGAAGAAGAGGAGGGGACGGGGGAGGTCGAACAGGACAGTGGAGGAGGGGGAAGGTGGAGAGAAGAATGAGGCGGACAAAAGGAAAGGAGCAAGACAGGTTTAGTCATGCATCTGCAATATAGCGAAGTGTGGTAGCCCTTCTCCACTCCAGTTCTCTCTGGTCTGTCCCCTGTGTGAAAAGAAATTAGAGGAGTGGGAGGGAGAGAAAGACCTGAATGAGCAAAGAAGGCTCTGCATGTCTGGAGATTAACAGGCGACATCACTGCGTTTTAGGCATGAAAGCTTCTTTGCCACTAAAGACAGGAACCCAAGGAGGGGCAGCTGTGTGCCCTCGAGGGCCAGAGAGACGAGCCCACCTGGTAGTGAGAGCTGAGTGTTCACACCTCCAAACTGTCCTGTAGGACCCTCACTTCTGCTCTCTCTGCCCTGGCAGAGCTGCCCCTCTCTCCCCTGGCCCAGCTGCCCCTCTCTCCCCTGGCCCAGCTGCCCCTCTCTCCCCTGGCCCAGCTGCCCCTCT
>JACXGJ010000797.1:0-105505 GCA_016801105.1 Esox niger | reverse complement strand
ACCAAAATAAACCACAACTACGTGCACAAACATTCAACATAAGTAGGTTCCCCAATTGGAGGCAATAACGAACACCTGCCTCCAATTGGGGAAACCAAAGCACATAGAGGTGGCTAGAGCCACCTATTTAGGCCATGTCCTGGCTATGGCCCCAGCCAGCGCAAAGATGGCTAGGGGCATAGCCAGGACATGACACACACATACACACACACACAAACACACATATCTCCCTGACGTCTTCATTCTACACACACCGGTGCCATTACGCCTGCCCATCCAATAAATTAATCCCATTTACTCTTCTGAATTATGTTATGTTTATTGATGCTCGTATAATTTAATTTCACACAAATTCCATTAAAGATTATGCCCTCTGTCACAGAGCGGCGCTTCCAGGAGAAGGAAATCTAATCTGGTTATAATGGATCTGAGAACTGCACTACAGTTGGGACCCTGACAGACTGTTGTCATCTTAATAACGCCAGGGACGTGCAAAAAACCAAGCACAATAGATCGATGGGCCCCACGATGGAGACTTCAAACTGCACTAAATGACCAGCCTTTTTCAGCCTGGCTTGGTTAGGAGTCCACAATGTCCCGTAACACAGAAAACCACCTGTGAAGTTAAGACCACAATTCTTTTCACTCTACAAAGTCTCATACGTAGGCTCATACATAATACATCAGGACCGTTAAAGATGAACTGCAGAAATTTTGTCTGTAATAGTTTGACTTATAATAGTTGGAATTATAATACTAACCTATTTGTAATATTTTGCATTGAATTCATTAAGTATTCTCTTAAGCAGGGCCACTGAAATGTTTTCATGTGCTTATGATTTTCTCTGTCATTTTGTGATTTGCAATTCTTGTTTAATGGCTTTCCAAACTCTCCAGCCTCTCTACCTTAAATGAGCTCACAGCACATTCAAAGTAGAAATGAGAAATGTCCTCGTTGTCCATTAAAATAACATAACATTTCTAATAATACAGTGTAAAAGATTGTCAATGTTGTAAAAGACTACTCCAGCTGGGGAAGCAGATTTTTTATGGAATATCATAGGGTTACAGAGGTCCATTATCAGCAACCATTAGTTCTGTGTTCCAAGGGCACATTGTGTTTTCTAATCCAAGTTTATCATATTAAAAGGCTGATTGATCATTAGAAAACCCTTCTGCTATTATGTTAGCATAGCTTTAAACATTTTTGATTACTTGAAAAAGCATTAAAACTGTCCATCTTTAGAATAGTTGAGAATCTGGAGCCTCAGCAGCTGTGGGTATGATAGAAAGTTTAAAATCACCAGAAACAAATATATTTCTGCTGAAATTCCTCAGCCTATGCTTGTACAAAGACATTAAGGTCATTCCATGTGAGAAATTGCAAAGAAACTGAAGATTTCATACAATGTTGTATATTACTTCCTTCATAAAACAGTGCAAACTGGCACAATAAACAGAACAGAAAGAGTGGCAGGCCCCAGTGCACAACTGAGCAGGCGGAAAAATACATTAGCGTGCCTAGCTAGAGAATCAGAGGCCTCACAGGTCCTCAACTGGCAGCATCATTAAATAGTACACACAAAATACCAGTCTGAACATTAACAGTGAAGAGGCGACTCCAAAATACTTGCCATCTAGGCAGAGTTGCAGAGAAAAGCCATATCTCACACTGGCCAGTAAAAATAAACAATTAAGATGGTCAAAATAACACAGACACTGGGATGAAGGAAGATTGGAAAAAAGTGTTATGGACAGACATGTCTAAGTTTGAGTTGTTCAGATCACAAAGAAAAACATTTGTGAGACGCAGGCCAAATGAGAAGAGGCTGGACGCCATCTGTCAATCATGGTGGAGATAGTGACATAAAGCACAGCTGCAGGCTACTGCATTCTGTCTATAATGGAGTGGCCAGCTTCTTACGTACCATATTCCCATGAAATTCCCATGACCCCAAACTTTTGAACAGGAGTGTACATTGGACAACATAACAATGAATGATTAGCCATGACAAATATGATTTTATATAATTACATATAATTGAGTACCATTCATCAGAGCTGAATGTGTTGACCTTCTCAATTCTTGTGGTTTCGATTGGCATCTTGGTTGGTTCTGTAATGTTAACCTTGGCGTACAGCGACTCAACAAGTCTTTTGACATAGGCTGTTATATAACGTGTGGTTATCATATCCTGTGCCAGAAACTGACTGTCTCGTTCCGGTCATGCAACAGTCGAAGCCGAATAATAACTGGAATTAGGCACAAACAGATGATTCTGACGTGCTTGTGCTAAACGCCAGCCAATCTTGAGTCATCTCTCCAAACCATAATCTTCCACAACACTTTTTTTGGGTGCTTCCCTGTCACGACAATAAGCATGCAATTTGCCATTATTGCCATACTGATGGGGTGGACATTAATTCAGATACTTAGCACTCTTATTGTTTATTGTGGAACACTGAGGCTCAGAATTCTCTAGATTTTTCTGAGGTAGATTTACCAGTGGTTCTTTGGAAATACTCTTAACTTTGTTTGTGCTCTTTCAATATTGGTCTCCAAGTTTTACTTAGCAGAACAGGAAATGGGCATAACAACTTTCAATCATCAAAGTGATATGACTTTTTGACCACCAAAATATGAACAGCCAAGGAGAACACCCTATTAGCACATATTTATGGATTACTGAATCGATTCAGATTTCTTGCCTCCAAACATGTGCTTGAGTCAAAAGTTGTCCTCTAAATGGACATAAATATTGTCCCGACATCACTTCATTGTACAGAAAGTGGTTTATCTTCGTGAAATAATTCTTTTAAATATAGATTTCACCTCATTCTAGAAGGTACCAAACCCTGAGGGTAAACAGGCACACAACATTTTTATTATCTAAAGGTCATCCTATTCCATTTAAAAAAAGATCAAACCAAATACAGATTTGAAATCAGGGGATACAGTCCATATACCTCTTTCAAGTTGAAGAATCATCCAACAAAATAACTATAAAAAAGTAAGATTCTAGTTAACACCCCCATTTATCATGATCAAAGTTCCTTGGTAATGTGAAAGGCTTATTGAGAATAACTTCCTCCCAGTCTTCCCCATTAGTCATTTACAAGGTTTTGGGTTGGAGTTTATCAAGTCTCTGTAATAGGAGACATGTACCCTGGGTCCACAGTCACTTTGTCTTCATTTACTTTCTGCTGTAACATGTGTTGGATAGGATTAATTAGCTGCTTTCCTGTATAAAAAGTCAGAGCTTTTCCCGTAGTACGCTCCCCAAGGTAGATGCTCTTAAAGAAGCTTTTTCTTCATTCCAGCACTTAGGTTTATTAAACATTCCCTGACTGTCCAATTTTAAAGAAATATGCCTCTAAAATAAGAGGTTAATTGTTTTTTACCTTTTTTGGGAAGTGGGGGACACCACCGTGCAAACATTCTGAGAACGAACTGTTAAATGTAATACAAGTTCAGTGTCTTTTCAGTGTTAATGAACACATTGTTTAGGGTTGACTCTGTAACACTTTCTCAGTATTCCCTAACACCAGTTTTTTTACCCAAGTGTGCATACTTTTCACCAATAGTTTTATGCAATAACAATTTATATCTAATGTTTAAACATAATGCCAGGAGATCCGTTTCCTTTGACAAAATAACTGTTTGTGTTGGGTTAAATCAGGAACATTACAATATTATTTATGCATGGGCACTTCTGTAAGCATTTGCAAACAATTCAGAATGGGCAGCAGATATTATCAAAGTTTAACATTACCATAATTTAAATTGGCATAACATATCCACATGTGTGGCCAAAAGAATATCTAATTTGCAAGCCACATCTCTAATTTAATTTCCCAGTGTACCTTGCCATTTCAAGTGAATAGTAGTTACTGCCTCCCAGGATGTTGACAAGAAATTAATGTGGAAAACACATTTTGCGACTCAACCAAATGTGCTTTTTTGGGGGGGTATCCGTTACAGGCACAAAAAGAGTTAAAAATAACACAACATGTAAACATGCGTGAACACATTCCTTCACATGTTTAATCACTATTCATAAAATGCCAGATCTGTTCTGCAGATGTCAATATGCAGGCTCGCAAGGGATGTTTCATACCTAGTAGTACTGTATTGCTCCCAACCTGAATACAGAATGACAGATATGATTAGTAATGTTGAAACAGAAACTACCAAAACTAACATAATTGACATAAATCTAACTGCATAATAAAAATGAACTGGATTTATATACCTGTAATTTTTCTACCAAGAGGGGTACAACACCACTTCCAGCAGTATTCAGTCTTGTCTCAAGAGTCCAACCTGGTCTGACCCTGTGTAGCTTCAGGGACAAGACTGCAGAGGAAGCTGGGTTGCTATGATAAAAAGCTACACAAACGTATGCGCTCACTGCAGAATGCCGGTCCAGAGAAGTCTGTTCAATTATATGAATGTGAATGTATGCTAAGGGCAGTGGATTGATTGGATTAGTTTGTCGAGCATAACATTAATAAAGAAATGTAGAAAAATGTATATATTGGAACACATTGCTGGAGAGCCATTCTGCCCATAAAGAATCCAAAATGGCATTAATTGAAAGCATCCAATTAGCTGCCCAGTATCAAAAAATGGAGAACATCTACAAATACTGAATGTACAGAGGGGATACACTCACCCCTTACTTCCAAACTTGAAGTCAATCTTTATGCGGCTTCGACAGACCTTAGCAGATGAAGAAGGAACTGTCACTTTCATCTGGCAGATGACATTCACAGCGAGGTGGGGTGAGTGGATCACTTAGGCCAAACGACGCATATTACATTCAACTCAGCTAGCATTCTGCTGCTGAAACCACAGCACGTACCCCAAATACATACTCCTGTTTATGGTAATCGTTATGCTGATAAAATATTGTTATTGTTATTATTGTTTGTCATTATGGCTGCAATAACAGACGAAAGGACGTCTAAACAAGCAGTAAACTAAACAGTCGCTCATCTGTGTACATCTCGGACAAAAAAGTTTACACAAATACAAAACAAAAACTAAAGTCCATAAACTGGACATGATGGCACATCAAACCAGACAGCATCTAGTACTTTGTGAAATTCTCTTCCTGTTGTTTCGTGTGGAAGTCTGTGTTTATAACAGACAGACGCAGACACACTGAGGAACTTAATTGATATCAGAGCTAAACAGACTGTTTAATGGGGACAGGCGATGACTTGACTTAATCCTTTTGGCTGCCTTGGAAGCAATGATAAATCCACCCATCGTTGGTAGAATTGGGTTTCAACCACTTGAAATTTGTTTACAGGATCTTGAAAATAGGTTGCTGAGATTGATAAAAGCGATGAAAGGGTAAATTAGCTATGTTCTCATGTTTTTGTATTCTTCTTCCTCTGAGGATAAAAAAAAAGTTGATGCTGGGAGTCTGGGGTGGCACAATAAGTTATAAATCAGCAAAGAACTATAAAATAAGATCTAAAATAAATTAACAAACATAAGAAGAAGGAACAAGACATACAAAACTAGCTAAGGGGTTTACCTGTCTACCAGTGTGAGAGGGACATCTGATCTCAAGAACACAGCCAAAGAGCAAAATCACCTTTGTGTCAAACATTTAAAAATACTTTGTCGTGGGCTGCAAACATGTGATTTGGTCATTTTTAAGACACCCAGCACTAATCCAATTAGATTTATCATACATTTACATTTTTTAACAACCATATTCAAAAAAGATCTGACGTGAAAAATACTGATGAGATTGGTAAAAATGATTGGCCTAAATACATCTATGAAGGTTTCTAATTAAGTTCCATACGCACATCCATGCAGTCAAGGTTATTTTAGTAGTCTGTGTTGGTGCTTCATGATGACAAAATACACAAGTTATTTGGTGCACTCCAAGTGCACTTGTGACCTCCGGGCTGAAATGGTTAAACTCAGCCATCCTGACCCTTCAACTCTTCCCTCCACCAGCATTAAAATGCACAAAGGGTATGGAAATCTTTTTTTTATCCACACAGTAACAAATTATGTGGCTCCTTATTTAAGCATGCATCGTTAGTTAGTCTGCTACTTCAGGTCAGTGTCAATTCGCTCAACGTTCTCCTAGTTAACAGATGTCTGCTGTTCTCCGACCGACCGTCTGCCCGACTTCACGTTTCACGCACCGACGGTCACAGATGCACGTCGCTATGGTAACATCGTTCATCTCCAGATCGCACAGGAAACACGTTCCTCCAATCAAACCTAATTATACCATATTGCTTTTCTTGTCCGACAATGAAGGAGGTTGCTGGGGGTGTGTGGGGGGGTAGAGATTTAATGTAATTATTGGGACACTTCGTTTTCCGCTCAGCGCGGGGAGAGTGAGATGCGCGGTGATGGACGCCGCGTGTCAAAATGCCTATTGATGAAGCGCAAAAAACCCAATTTGCAGTCATAAGGCAACTACCTTCCAATTATGTTAGTGCCAGAGCATTCCTCAAGCCCAGCAACTCCAATCCTTCTCTCTTTTCTGAGCGGCTAGACCATTGCCCTTGGCAGACAGGTACCGAATGGGCCGCTCTCTCCCTGCGTGCTGTCTTTAATGTTTTATTGATTGGCTTAGCATATGCCCCGATTCAAGTCATACACTACCACACTTTCGCCCCTTTATCCTTGTCATGTGACCTGTCCCTATGAAAAGGACATTACTGATACATGTTAAACCTCCCACCCCAACCCAGATAATACCTACTGAAATGTCGTTACGGTGCAATCCTTCACCAACTAATGGTCTTCTATCTTGCAAGAGTGTTCCATTACTCATCAGATAGATCATATGAATCAGGTGATATATTCAAGTAAAAAAAAACTTAAAATATACTAAAGGAAAAAAACTAAAAACAGGATTTAAGCAGAAACGTTATCTGTACACTAACAGTAAATACAGCTAACTTTCCACCATATAGATAGTATTTGGCACACGTTGTGTATAGGATTGGTCAACACAACTAAGACCGGAGAGGTGGTTACGGCTATATTCCTGTCCCTCACTGTGTTCATGCACAATAAGACCCGCTGTTGACAAACCCCTCCCTTAGCTCAAACTATGTGGATCCCGTCACTGGAGCTTCGTAAAAGACAGAGTCACCTTCCACGAAGAGCTTTAAGTCAGACAGTGGGTACAGCAAGGCTTCGTTGAGATTCCTTGAATGGAGAGTGAGCTGTGTGGACTACTTGGCACCGCACAACCTGACCTGCTCATCTCCCTAATAGACATACCGCTGTGGGATAACTTGTTAGACTTGAAACACCCAAAATGTTCAGCTATATCACAGTGTGTTTGTAGTCCAAACTCACGGTTGGGCAGCGGTCAGTTTGTTTTTTCAAGCCCTTTGAGATTATCTTTTATGAAGGGATGATAGAGGAGAATTAATTACAGAAGCAAACATCACTCATACATGAGCTAACCTGGCTGAACTACGCTGACATTTTTGTATTCACCTCCAGGAAAAGTACGGAACCGAAGGTCAGAAGAAAAATGAAGGGTGCCTATTGACAGAGAGCATCATGTTACGACGACCAGATCTCTTTTGATTAAGGCGTGCCCAAATTAAAGACTTCTTAAAAGGACACACCATCATTCATTCGATCCGTGTATAGTGGCTGCGCAAAATACCCAATTACCCCAATCTAAAGAGGCTATCAGTGAATTCAGACCGAATATTTTACCATTATCTACCCAAACCCTATTAAACTCGAAGAGAGGGATTCAATCTAATAGTCCCCCTACTTTTGAATCGCCTTTTGAACAAAGGTTTAGTATTGAGGATGATACATACGCGTACGCGCTCGTGTGTGTGTGTGTGCGTCTTTAGGTGCGTGTAAAGTATGTGACTGCACCGGTGTACGCGGCTGTTCGTTCGGAGGGGGTGTATGCATGCTCCGGTGTTCATGATGAATATCTGTCTGCTGCATCCTCGGACACCCTCTGTCTCCCCGGCGACAGAGGCCTAAGGAAAGCGGGAGATCTCTGACAGAATACACATCGGGGACGGGCACAGGTTGTTGTCTTTTTTCTCAGGCAATGTCAATAGCTCAAGGGCAAAATCATTTGTCACTGGGGTGAAATCACTCTGAATGTATACATTTATTATTGTCATTCTTTAATTGATCACAGCGGCAGGAAGAGAAATACCAAGGGTCTGTGTTACACCGCTATCTCATTTACAAATCACACTCGACAAAGCTTCAAGGGCATTTTGGGGTTCCTCTCTGAGAAAATAAGTAAAAATCTGTTTTGTTGTCAAGATATTTGTTAATCGGTTTGTCCTGTAGAAGGGCAAAGGACAATACACAATTCAACGCACCCCCACGAAAAAGTAGTGTTTTGGATGAATGAAAATGTGGTGAATATTGTAACATAGGCGGAACACTGATTCATTTAGCATCACTTGGATATTTATTTATTAGAAACCAATAGATTCTTTAATGTAATCCTATGATTATTTTCTCCAGCCTCGGCTCATTATGGACATGGCCTCAGATAGACCATTTTGGCTACTTGCAAGAGAACATGTCATTCCTGTTTATCTTTATTTATTGGCAATCTCTAGTTCTGTTTTTAAAAACATGGATTTACAGTGCTACGGTTGTAGCCATTATTGTCGGTGTCACGTGTCACGTATTAAATAAATCTGTACTCATTCTTTGGCTAAAATGTGTATGCAACATTTTTTTATTGACATTTCTTATGGAAATATTTTCAATCCTGCTCATTCAGAAATATAGCCACCGTTTATTGAATTCAATAGGGAAGCTATGCGTAATGACTGTAAGGTAGCTAACAAAACCTTATTTATGCCTTCCGACTGATATGCCTTGGTTAGAATGTAGACTAAAATATGCAATATTGAACCAATCTGACAGCATTTAGCTAGCACTGAATAGGACAGAAGATTATCTAGCATTTAGAGTACCTCACAAAAAGTTGTTAGGTCTTGTCCCAGAACTGGTAAGATTGAAATTCCCTTGTTATGTCATTGAGTGAAACAGCTAACCCTTATTGCTGCTGTAAGTCACCCAGGATAGGAGTGACTGCTGACTGAAATATAAACGTAAACTGCAATTAGCCTACTTAGGTATGTCTGCTAGATCACACATTTGCTAAGATTGCTAGTATGTACTTGTGTCTGAGATGCTTTTCATTAGACATTTATCCAAATACGTAGTTTACAACTTAGTATGAAAGTTTAAACACATCATACATTTGTTAAGCCAAACAGGTGCAAAATAGAGACAGAATCATATTTCATAAATATATGAGCAGGTTTCTGCTAAGAACAAATATTGCACTGCTCTGTAATCCACAGTAATTCATATCACATTACCAAGCAAACAATGTACATTGCTTTCCTGCAGACTTAACAAGTACACACGTCGTAACATGTTGTCTAAAAATGATTTGCACATTTCAGCCAAAAGGAAACATTCATTGTTTACATAACTATAATACAAACCCTGCCTACATTTACAATGCAATGCACAAATTTTGGGAGAAACCACAGTTCTGCTATTTACACATTATAGTCAGTTCTAACAATTATATTATACATAATTCATTTTGAATTATATGATGACATATACTCTACTTTCTATTTAAGCAAAAATAATATGTTTTGGGTTCTGGATACATTTCAAGTTGTTGTATATTTCTTCTGGCAATTCTTACAGGAAATTAAAACGTCTATAGAAAAGTATTTCATATAGACGTACTAGTTTATATAAACTTTGATGATGGTGTTGGAGAAGGCTGTCTAAAACATTTCTCTTTCCATCTTCATCTGAAATCTTGGACAACTGCGCCTGCCCAGCATTGTTGTACATGTCAGGGTGATAGGCTGATTGCTTAATTGTATCATTAATTACACCTATATGAAAGCATCTGCATTGGTTGTTTTCCTCCACTCATTAATTTTCTCAAATTTTTCACCAGTCTATCTATATGTACATATATATCTATTCATACAATTAAAATATTTACTAGCCCTGTTTGTAACTCTATTTACAAAGTAATGAACAGAGCTAGTAGTTTATAAATTGAGGTTTTGTATATATTTTTCCAGCATTCATGTTGAATTAGCCTGTGCACAATGATATGTAGCCTTTTTGAATGAGAAAACAGTTTTGTAACTGCAAGTCACAAAAAAAATTCAACCAAGTGAAATTAGCACAAAAAAATAATACAGCTTTGGAAAAAATTAAGAGACCACTGCACCTTTTAAGTGAGGAAAGTTTTGAGTGAAGAACATAAGCATTCAATTTGCAGTTGCCTCTTAATTTTAACCCTTCTGTTCCTCAACAGGGTCATGTGCAACAGGGTCATGGGCGGCCAAGGATCATTGATGCACGTGGGAAGTGAAGGCTGTCCTTGTGGTCCGATCCAACAGACGAGCTACAATAGCTCAAAATGCTGAAAAATCAATGCTGGTACTGATAGAAATGTGTCAGAACACAAAGTGCAGTGCAGTTTGTTGCTTATGGGGCTGCGTAGCCACAGACCAGTCAGGGTGCCCATGCACAATGTCCACTGCTGAAAAGCACCTACAATAGCCACATGAGCATCAGAACTTGACAACGGAAGAATGGTAGAAGGTGATCTGGTCTGGTGAATCACATTTCCTTTACCGTCACGTGGATGGCTGGGGTTGCGTGTGCATCACTTACCTAGAGAACAAATGGCACCAGGATGCACTATGTGAAGAAGGCAAGCCGGCGGAGGCAGTGTGATGCTTTAGGCAATTTTCTGCTGGGAAACCCTGGGAAATTCATGTGGATGTTATTTTGACAGGTACCACCTACCTAAGCATTGTTGCAGACCATGTGCACACTTACATGGCAATGGTATTCCCTGATGGCATTGTTGTCTTTCAGAAGGATAATGAGCCATGCCACAAAGCAAAAATGGTTCAGGAATTGTTTGAGGAACACAACGAGTTCAAGGTGTTGGCTTGGCCTCCAAATTTCCCAGATCTCATTCCCATTGAGCATCTGTGGGATGTGCTGGACAAACCAGGAAGATCCATGAAGGCCCCACCTCATAATTTACAGGACTTAAAGGATCTGCTGCTAACGTCTTGGTGCCAGATACCACAGCACACCTTCAGAGGTCTAGTGGAGTCCATGCCTTGATGGGCCAGAGCTGTTTTGGCAGCAAATGGGGGACCTACACCATATTAGGCAGGAGGTCATAATGTTATGGCTGATCAGTATATTTATATATACATATATATTCATATAAACACCTCCAGAAACAAGAAACCAGGCAAGCCTAGTTCAGCCGGCCCACAATAGAAAGTGCTGCCCTCTCGAGATTTTATTTAAACACAGGACGCTCATGTGGAAGGCTGTGTCGTTAACAACTATACTACAGGGCTGTACATTTAATGGGCGTAGGTATAGCCTCTTGTGTCAACGCTGAACAAATCCTTTTTTGCCATTGACTGTTTTATCAGCTAAATGGCCATTAATGAATGATATTGATACAGTAAAACTGACTAACATTTCTTTAGTTCACCTCCACCACAAATAATCTCTATGAACTGTATGGTGCTTGCCACTGGCCATTTTAACAGCGTATTAGCCAGTAATATGCTTTTTCCAGTATCTACTAACTTACTGGAATAGTCATAAGAATTGAGCAATTGCTAAGAAGTCTGCCAAAGCAATTATAATTCAAGGCATAAGAACGTATTTGTTTCTTTCATTGCACAACAACATACTTTTTTCTTTCATTCGTGAATGACATTGATACAATAACTATCAATAAAGGGGAAGATAACACCAATTTTCATCAAGAGAAAATACTAGAGAACCGTGGAATCTACCCAAAATAGTCGCAATACTGTATAACCATAAAGATTTATTGCAGCCTACAAATAAAATGTATAAACATTGTTCTTTCCATACATTCAAACTTAGGTCTTCCACATGAGAGGCACTGTCTTTAACCACTACACCACAGGCTTACACGTTTCAGCAGTCGCTAGACACCATTGAGCATTGTGTTAAACTGACTAACATTTCTCATTACGTTTACCTCCACCATAGTGTCTATGAACTGTATGGCTTTTGCCACTGGCCATTTCAACAGCTTAAAAGCCAGTAATAGGCTTTCTAGTATCTACTAACTTTCTAGGAATAATCATAAGAATTTAGAATTCTAATAATTAATTGATGTATGTGGGCTGAGCCCAGAGTCTATTTAAACCTAGTCCAGATCGGAGGCATGACCAGATGGACAAGGACAGGGATAGACGGGGGGAAGGGGCGGGTCTTTTTTTCACAATGCGTACTTCGCTTTGCCTGTGAGGAGTTTCAAACGCGGGATTTAAAGTTTACAGATCCATGTCTCTAATCACTACGCTATTTAACAAGAGGTACTCAGTCAGTCAGTCAGTCAGTGACATTCACTCTTCTTGGCCGACTCTGCTTACGTGTTCCGGCAAAAATGTATGGCCCACTGCAAATGTATCAGTTTCTCTGGTTTTACTATTGATAGGTATGTGTCTCAGTAAAATTTGCATTTTTGTTTCATTCTATAAATTCCGGACAACATTACTCCAAAATTGCAATAATTTTTTTTGTAATTTAGAGTCATTGTAGAAAATAACCGGTCAAAATAATGAAAGAGATGCATTGTTTTCAGAACTCAAATAATGCAAAGAAGACAAATTCATTTTTCAACAACAAAAGTAATATTTTATCTTAGGAAGAGTCCAGGGATAAAACATTGGTGGAAAAACCCACATTTTTCTCACAGTTTTCATTCATCTCGGTATGCTCTCCACCTGTCTGTCACATTGCTGTTGGGTAACTTTATGCCAGTCCTGGCACACAGAATAAAGTAGCTTGGCTTTATTTGGAGGTTTTCAATGGGGTTCCAGTTTGGAGATTGGGCTGGCTATGACAGGGTCTTGATCTGGTTGTCCTCCATCCACACTATTATTGACCTGTCTGTGTGTCAGGGAGAATTGTCCTGCTGGAAAAAATAATTCTCAGAGTTGGCGAACATAGCCAGAGCAGAAGGAAGCAGGTGTTCTTTCAGGATAACCTTGTACTCAGCTTGATTCATGTGTCGTTCACAATGACAAATCTGACCGATTCCAGCCTTGTGGAAGCATCCCCAGATCATCACCGATCCTCCACCAAATTTCTCAGTGGGTGTGAGATACTGTGGCTTGTAGGCCTCATCAGGTCTTCGTCTAATTATTTGATGACTAGGTGTTGGGCAAAGCTGAAAACTTGAGTTGTCTGAGATGACCTCACTCCATTCCTCTACGGTCCAATCCTTATGGTTTTTTGCAAACTTCAGCCTGGCTCTTCTTCACATCTCTTTGATAAAGGGCTTTATTCGAGCTTTGCACAACTTCAGTCGTGCCCCTAGGAGCCTGTTTCCAACCTCCAATGGCTGTTTGCCATTCTTTTCGTAGTTCACTTGATGTCATCCTATGGTTGTTGAGTGACATTTGAATAAGCCCTCTGCCTGTCTGTAACTTTGTTGTCCCCAGTATCTGTCACTTGACCTTGTTCTTACGAACCGCTGTCTTTGAAATGTTCAGGATGGAAGCAACCTGACGCTCACTGTGTCCCTCTGCCAGTAAAGCAGTATATAGTATATAGTTGCGTTGAAAAGTTTGCATACGCTTGGAGAATTGATGTTTACCATCTGAAAAGAAAACACATGAGTGAGCAGGCAAAACGCATGTCCTTTATTTCTTATGGGATTCATATTCAACTGTAGGTTATAACAAAATGGCCCAATCATAAAACAAAACAAAAAATGGCAACAGCTGCCCATTCTTCTTGGCAAAATGCCTCCAGGTCATGCAAAGTCTATGGTCGTTTTGCATGAACCAAACATTTGAGATCTCCCCAGAGTGGCTCGATGATATCAAGGTCAGGAGACTGATGGCCACTTCAGAACCTACACCTTTTTCTGCTGTAACCACTGGAGGGTCAACTAGGCCTTGTGCTCAGGGTCATTGTCATGCTGGAAAGTCCAAATGTTTCCCATGCACAGCTGTTGTGCAGTATAATGCAAATTGTCTGCCAGGATTTTCTGATAACATGCTGCCGTCATCTTGCCATATATTTTCAGAAGATTCTCCATGCATTTAGAGCTCACCCCCGACAACATCAGTGAGCCACCCCCGTGCTTTATAGTGTGGATGGTATTCTGTTCACTATAGGCTTGGTTGTCACTCCAATTACAGTGTGCCAGAAGCTGTGAGGCGTGTGAAGGTGTTGTCGGACATATTGTAACCGTAAATTTGACCATGCAGCTCATTTTTCTTCAAGTATCATCATGCTGTGCTCCTTGAAACAACCCCACCGTCTTTTTCCAGAGCAGCTTGTATTTCACCTGAGGTTACGTTCTTGTATCTTTTTGTATCCTTTTCTATCTTTACAAAGTTCCATTACTTTGTTACACAGGTCTTTTGACGGTTCTTTTCGGCTCACCATGGCTCAGTATCTAGCCTGATCAGTGAAGCCACATGAGAGCTAACCAACTCAATTAATATTTATACACAGACACTAAAGTATGAGTATATATATATATATATATACTCATACACACACACACTCACACACACAAAGACATTATATACAATGTCTGTTATTGTCTTTTCTAACATGAACAAGACTACGAACATAATTCCAACTTAATCAGGTTTTGCAATAAACTTCACAGTCATTGAAATCACAGTCACAGTCAAATATTTCTCTGCTCATTAACAGGGCCCCAATGTAAGATGGCTCCATCAATCTATCCAGCACTGGAGGGGTTAACCGGTCTAAATTAATATCATCAAACATCTGCACTGCCTTTGCTGTTGTTTTATCTCCCTGCATAGGAAGCTATTAATTGTAAACAGTTCCTCCACGTACATAAACGTGCCCCCCTTCTTCTCCACACATATACACACACATACACACACACACACACACCCAGCCACACACACACACACAAACACTCCCCTTCCACACACACACACACACACACACACACACACACGTACACACGCACACACGTGCCCCCTTCTCCACACACACACACACACCCACACACACACATACTCTCACATTCACACACACACACACACATGCACACTCTTTATTCTCAGAGGGACCACCCAGGTACATGAGTGTAATTACTTCAACAACTTTGCGTTACATCAACAAGGCCAGCCCTCTTCTTCCAGAAGTACATCATCTCTACACACTGGGCTTATCAAAGACCGGCTCTCATTCAGTAACCTTCAGAGACAATCTATCATTGGCATTCATCTGCCAACGCTGAGTGGTGTTACACTATTGCGTATCTCAGTCAATCACATCTATCCCATTCGTCTGCCTGTTTTTGTCCTACACCGATGGGCTTTGTGGTTTATATGTTGAAATGTTGCGTTTTTTACTGCAAAGTTATGCTGATGAACATGTCCCTTCCAAACTGTTCTCCAGAGAGACACTATGTTAGCCAGACCAGATTGCAGTATCAGTAACAGACGATCTGCTTTTGGCTATCTTAGTGTCAATGTTTGCGTGTGCGTGTGTTTGCGTATGTGCATGCATGTTTGCTCAGGAGCAATCCGACACGCCTCCTAATATTTACCTCTTATTCTGATAATTTCCAATTGATTCTTTATTAGCCATTACACAGCTAATGGGTTGTGAGAAGCAGCGATAGCATGGGAGAGGGGGAGCCCTATGGGAAAAGATCTCAGATTGATAGAGTGATTAGATCAAATGTAAACAGCAAGATGAAAAGAGAGAAGAACAAAGAGCAGAACAATCCCAATCGGCATTAATCTGGTGTATAGAAGAAAACCCATTACTAAAGTCCTTAACAATGATTTGCCAAAATATCAATTACAGCGCCTCAAAAATCTCTGAAGGAGTATGATGCTCTACAATAAAACAAACCCATTTTCAGTGAGAGGGAGACAAATGTTAATATGAGAGGTGGAAGATGGGGCGAGCCTCTCTGTTAAAGGAAGTAGCTAATAAGGTTTAATGATGCATGTCAGGAAGCCACAGTATGCAGGGGAAACACAGCTGGCTTCATTTTGTAAACTATTTGATATACACATCTACCCAGCTTACAATTATCAGCTGCTCAAAGACCACTTGGGACAGCTTAAGAACTCCAATCAGTGCATTTTTCCCCATTCCCCAAATTACAGAAAAAAACGTATTAATATTATACTGCAGGTCAGAGCGCGCCCAGCCTCTCAACACACGCAAACAGCAGCACAAACATCGTCTTTCACTGGTGTTACGTTGCCCTGCAGTTTATAAGACTTCATGCCACAGTTTTGAAGAGGTTGTCTCAAAGTCTTTAGAGAGATACATCTTTCTTCTATTTCCCTAGGCAAAACAGGCGGGCAAAATATTATTCAGTGATTATTGGTTTTAGACGGCAGTACAGAGATGATTGCTAAGAGGAAGGATCGCTTTAGCAACCTGTCATTAGATGTCTGCGGTCGACATAACAGCGGAGGTGTGTTTGGTACCATTAACCCTGGACTGGTTTTTCTAAATCAGAATATACATATAAGTGATGCATCAATAATGTTATGAGATAGAAAATGATTCCAGTTTTCTCAGACTACTCAAGCAGTTTGCCTCCTCCTCGTCTACAGAGGATTTCCCCATACTTCAGGAAAGGATGCTGACTAGCCACTTATGTTTCGATGGGCCTATTTTAGACGACCGTGTTCTTGTGTTTTTTTCCAATCCCATTATAAATATTTGAGGGGAAGTATTTACCACTGAGATACAGTATATGAGGCCAGAAGGGTTTCCTGTCTAGGAAAAGGTCAGTGATTTGTAAGCGTAAACATGTGAGTGGCTGGGAAACCTTGTGTCCTGCCTGAAACCGGCGGCACAGTCACCAAGGACATGGAATGTGGTCAACAATTAGATTTTTGGGGCAATTTTGTCGTACAATTCAGAAAGAGGAAAAACTGAGCTTCTCGACAGTGAGCTATGCATTAACTAAAATCCAATGTCACAAAAAATGTATTTTCCTAAAAGGTTCAATCACAACACGCCTCTTCAAATGCCAGTGGAAGTATCGAAAGTCTCTGTAAATACCCCAAACAATCTGACACGTGCAAAGCTGAAGCAAGACAGGCATTCATTTCGCTTGAGAATGCCCCCCAAATGCTGTTAAGTCTGCCGAATCAGACCTACGTTAGCTTTCTGCCGTGGCGTTGTGTCAGAGATGATCCGGGCAGCCCGGAGATGGTCCTTTCCACCAGTCGTTTCTATCTTTCGGTGGTGAAGAGGCACATAATTAGGGCCCTGTGTGTTGGCCTCAGCCCTACCATTACGCCCCGAGACCGGCTCCTCTCTTTTCTCCCTCTCCCTCCCGTCTGCTCTGTCTCTCTCGTTCCCTCTGTTCTCTCCGACCAGCACCGGGGCTGTCTAAACAAGCACCGCCGCGAGGCCCGGCACACTGCTGGTAATGCTGAGTGTTTATCGTACTGCGCAATATGCAGGTGACACTAATTATCGGCAGATGACAGCAGCAGTCCCCGACGCGGACCAGATGGTGGTACGAGGGCCACAGGAGAGAGGGAGCATGAGGGAGGGGCCTCCACTATCACCGCTCCTCTCCTGGCCTCCCCACGTAGCTGCGTAAAGCCCCTAATGAAAAGCTTGTTTTCAGACCACGAGAAGTCCAACGGGAGCGTCTCGGAGTGATCCATGTCGGGCCGGCCACTCGGTGGAAGATTCGGCCGTTGCAAAGTCTCCCGCGCATCCCGCCCGCATGTCCTGTTGAGGCCATATGGCTCCGCACGCCAAGTTAGCGCTCAAAGGCCGCAGGCGGTTCGTAAACACAATTCCAGAGTTAAACGCGTGCATGCTCACGTACATTCCTGTGCACGTACAAACATCTGTACGGGGGCAAATGGTGCTTGATACACATGCATGAACATACATACAAACACACTAACCAATGACTTGTTGAGCTCAACAACTGTGTTTACAAGTCCTAAAATGTTCTGCCACTAGGCAAAAGGACGTCCGTCATCCATGGCTAAATGAGTTCAGTCACAAAAGGAGTTAATCCGCCACTTTAGCCTTTATGGCGTACAACCCTAAAAGACGTCCGTCCCTGGGCCAAATAAGACTTTGTTATGTTGATTACGTGTGGCAGCACTAGCTAATGTGTCAAGGTTTAACTTTCTCGGGCTGTCTCATTAGGGTTTGGTTATCAGTATTGACGTTGCTATGGTTTATTTTCATTGATACACTTCAGTACATTTTATTTACATGTTATAGTTCATCTTCAATATTGCCACCACTGACAATGTAAATGTATAAAGTTGCTCTGGATGAGAGCGTGTGCTAAATGACTCAAGTGTAAATGTTTACTTTCTGACAGATACACCTAAAACACCAGGGTAGAGCTTTCCAAACAGCATGAGGTCGCCCCCTCTAAATCAAATCTCTTCAACCAAACTACAAATACTATCACAGAATATATTTCACTGCTAAAATAATGATACGTGCACAATAACAGAACACGAAAGACCAGAAAAAAAACATGAAATCAACATTTTAAAAAGGCGATAACACCCGACATCACCCAACAGTGTATCACTGGTATCAGTTAAGCTTTTTCGTTTGCAGTACATGGTGTCGGCATGGTAGTCTAAATATAAAACGTGATACTGCTCACTGTGTCTTGTATGGGATTAGGTGTCTTGGTTAAATGTCAGTCCTAAACCCCCGGTTAGTTAATTCCCCTCCAGGTTAATTAACATCTGGAGCTGACCTTTCCTTCTGACAGGTGCAACTTTATCTAGAAAGTCAAGGTTACCAAACTATGTATCCAGACAGATTGATTAGTGATTATTGTCTCTTAAGGGAAGCAGTGGTGGTAAACAGTGGCTGTGTCCATTGTCTCAACAACGTAGACTATGCCTTGTTCCAATGGATTGATATGCATCATTAGTATGAGGTATCGGGTCATCATGGGGAATAGGTGCCTCCAAATAAATTCCACTGTCAAACCAGCAAGATTTGTGACTTTTAACCCTTTGTGCTTTTGAGTTGCAGACCACTGGGTGGAAACTTTAGATTTGTCTCAGTAGATTGTGAATACGGTGGTACTTACCATTAGTCCGTATGAATTACAGGGGCAGAGCTAGAGCTGTGTTTGTGAGACGATTGTGGAGCAAGATGGAATCTAGTTGGATGTCCTTTCACAAGATAGTCTGAAAAGTCTAAATCCTTTCAGTGGAAAATAACTGAAAGATGTCCACTCAAAGGTGCATGGTATACTGTATAAGAATTATAAGAATATGATTTTTCGATATAGGATATTGTAGGAAATCCCAGGATATATTACAACCCCGTTTTCAATAATGTTTGGACACTGCGTAAAATGTAAAAGAACAGAATGCAATGATGTGCAAATCATTTAAATCCAATATCAAATAGAAAATAGTGCAAGGACAACATATCGAATGTGGAAATTAGGACATTTTATTGTTTCTTGAAAAATAAATGCCGACATTAAACTCGATGCCAGCAACACATTTAAAAAGTTGGGACAGAGGCAAAAAAAATTGAAATGTTGGGACAGTGAGGTGACGGACAGCTCCGCCATCTCCCGCTCTTCCGGTTTTCCCAACAGTCATGAACTCATCCCGGTCCCCTTCATTGGTCTTGTCTTCAATCTTTACTCACACTAGGTCCCAATTAAGCCATTTGTATGTGTTTAAATGTTTCTCCTCTGCTCCCCTCAGCTGTCAGTCATTGTTCCATGTCGCAGTGTGTATTGGTTGTTCGTGGTGAGTTTAGTTTTCCTTTGTTTTAGTTTAATTATCAAGTGCTCTGTGTTTTCTGTTCTTTGTGTTTGTAAACAAAAGACTGCACCGACTACTACCCCTGCCTGCGCCTGGTCTGTTCACTCCACGACATCCAACAAATGTTGTTTAATGCTCAAAAAATTTACCTGCTGGAATATCACACAACTAATTAGTATATTTGGCAACAGGTCAGTAACATGATTGTGTATTAAAAGAGCATTTTAAAGAGGATGGGTCTGTCAGAAGTACAGATGTGGAGGGGTTCACCACTCTATAAAAGTCTGCCAGCAAATTGTACAGCATTGCAAGAATAATGTTTCTCAATGTAAAACTGCAAAGAGTTTGGGGAGCTCATCCTATATGATACATAATTTCATTAAGAGATTCAGAGCATTTCTGTATGCAAGGGACAAGGCCAAAAATCAATATTGGATGGCCGTGATCTTCAGATGACACTGCATTAAAAACAGACACGATTCTGTAGTGGAAATCACTGCATGGGCTCTGGAACACTTCCGAAAGCCATTGTCGATGAACACAGTATGTCACTGCATCCACAAATACAAGCTAAAACTCTACCAAAGAAGAAGCCTTATATAAACAAGATCCAGAACCCCTGCTGCCTTCTCTGGGCCTAAGCTCATTTAATAAGGACTGTGGCTAAGTGGAAAACTGTCCTGTGAACTGACTAATCAAAATTAGAAATTATTTTGGGGAATCACATGGACACTGTGTCCTCTGGACAAAAGAGGAGAGGGACAATCCGGTCTGTTATCAACGCACAGTTTGAAAGCCAGCATCCGTAATGGTATGGGGGTGCATCAGTGCACAAGGCATGGGTTACTTGCACATTTGTGAAGACACCATTAATGCTGAACAATATGAAAAGGTTTTGGAGCAACATATGCTGCCTTCCCACAACATCTTTTTCAGGGAAGGCCTTGCTTATTTGAGGAAGACAATGCCAAACCACATTCTACACGTATCACAAGAGTATGGCTCCGTAGTATAAGAGTTGGGGTGCTAAACAGATTTGTCTTTGAAATAATTTGGCTTATTATGAAACAAAAAATATGACAAAGGAGACCCCGAACAGTTGAGTAGCTGCAATCCTATATCAAGCATGAATGGGGAAACATTTCACATTTAAAACTATAGCAATTGATCTCCTCAGTTCCCAAATACGTATAGAGTATTGTATAAAGAAGAGGTGATGCAACATAATGATAAACATACACCAGTCCCACAGTTTTTTAACGTGTTGCTGGCATCAAATAAAAAATAGGCATATATTTTTCCAAAAACAGTAACTTTTCTCATCATTTCATTCTGTTTAATTTGTATTTCTTGCAGGGTCCCAACATTTTGGGATATTAGGTTGTATGCTGTATGGCATTGTAGTATGCTCTTTAAAAAAAGAAAGATTTTCTGATTAGTTGGATGTTCATTTAACACTGTGCAAACAATCTCTGCTCACCGCATTCAAGTTCATTACTGTATTTGTTTTAAGTGATATTTGTTAATAAAACTCAGATGTGCAGCTGTTCATTTCAAATATTTATTTTATATGTAGTCCTGGGTTTTCAGATTTTTTTTTACATCACACCCTTCTGAGGCTGAAGATAAGTTCTAGATCTCGTGTAGAGATAAACCTCAGATATTTTCTGGGGACTTGTGACTGATGTGACACCTACAGTCATTGCATAAAGTCAGAGAATACTAATATTGTCTTATTGAGACCTGTGAGTCAGCAACGTGATTCTCCATGACAACCCTGCGACACCACAATGGCGCTTCCTCTGACTGTTTGAACATCACATATGTTGAGTCTTCATTCATGTTCAGCCGCACATTGCACTCTGAGGAGAGGAGAGCGGGGAAAAAAGAGAAGAAAAATGATTATCTTACATCAACTCACTCAATTCCATACGCAGACCTGTTGTTTGTGTTGGACTGCATTTCCTTTCCTGAAAAAACAACGTTAGGCAGTGATTTGCATTCGGATTGCACCTAGCCAGCTGGAGTGTGTTAGGCTACTGTATATACATACTGTACACCATTGAGGGGAGGCCTCACACCTCTCTGACCTAGATCTGCCCTGTGCTTCAACCTTAAAATCTGGATAACTAGAAAGACAATCCCATTCCATTCTGATGTATTTCAAAGGCTGCTACTTCCACACTTGGAGGTGGCCTAGGACTGTGAGCTAGAATTACTAGAATGTTATCACTGGCTCCTCAAAGTCCCCGCTCCGGCTCAATGCTATGCCAAACCCACAGGCGTTTGTTTCTTCTCTGTGTGGATTCTGGATCTGGACTCCTTCAGGACGGAAGGGATTGGACCAGAACACTCATGGATAAAATGCGGTTGTGAACGTGCAACATCGGCTTCGGTACTCCTATTGTTTAGAGATTATGCAGTCGCTGATTACTTTGTTTTGTTTCAACTCATCCCACTCTGGGCTGACGCACATCAGAATCACACACACACACACAAGGCAGAGCAACAAAACTTTACAGGCCAAAGAGGTGTTCCCATTCTATTTATGTGCATTTCTATGTTTCTGTCTATTTCTGTGGAGGCGCGCTCGTGGACGGACGTGTCCTAAAACCGTGAGGTCACCGGGATTAGGAGGCAGATCCGTTCATCCGTTACGTCGAAAGCGAGGATGAGGAGAAGTCTCTCGTACCACACCAGATGTCCAAATCAGTGGTGTTATTGCAGCGCTTAGTGCGCCCCACCTTCTCCGTCCGCACGTTTATTTACATAGGGGAGCTTGGATGGCGGAGGGGGCGTCGTTTTTTAATTGTGAGCAGCTGTAATATCATGGCCCGCGTCATTAAGAGGGCAACAGCTTCGCGGACACATTCATAATCCTGGACCAGCGGCAGCTCCGAGGCAGCTACTGAATTACCAGATTGTTAGCATGGCCTAATTTTTACACGTTGTTTATGAAAGCCTAAACCGCTTGACATGATTAGCACCCGCAACACTGCAATATTTCTCTCCCCCGGCTCTCCAGATGGAAGAGGAGGGGTGAATTGGGCTCGGGTTATGTACTGCAAGAGAGGGATGGTTGCTAAAGCCGTTAGTGAGAGTGTGCGCGTGTGTGCTTGAGAGAGAGGGAGAATGGCACCGGGCCATCCAGACTCATACTTACGTAGAACTTAAAGAATTTGAAAGACGCCACCAGAATGGTGTGTCAGTTGAGGTGTCGTAAACCATTTTGAGGCTTTCGGACACTTATAGCACTAGAGGACACTTTGCATAATAAAAGTGAGAAATAGAAATTTTGATCATCTTTCAACTCTCAATGGACCATAGGTCATAAGGTTTAAATGTAATGCAAGAATACCTGTCCATCATAAATCAAGGACTTATTTTCCAAGCTGGTTTTGACCTGTTTATGTTCTACTTTGTGTGGGCTTATTCACAGTGGTTGAAGAGGGTAATCTTTGTAAACAACCAACTTTCTGTGTGTACTTACAAATACAGTGTAGTCCACGAAAGATTCAGTGGACCTCCAGTAGTTAGTGGTAAACCAGAAGGATCTCATCCTTAGAAAACAGTCCCAAAACACATATACTTATGTCTCTTTCCCTCTCAGGGAGTTTTATGGAGCATCAGGAAACATATACCCAGAAAGTCATAACTTAACACTGCAATTGACGTTGTATGTGAGCAATGGCAAATGAGATTTGGGTGTCCTTTTTTATCATATCTTGTTGTTGATATTTGAATTTGTCATTGCATGTCAGGACTCTGAAATGTTTTCATAATCTGGTTTTATTATAAGCAACACCGGCCAAATGTTGAAAAATGAAGTCGAAAGACAACAAAGTGGCCTCAGTGGCCGGCCATTTGGCGGACGGAAGAGCCCTGGACCACACACAGTGTTTTAGTAAGCTTTGCATAATGGAGATATTAAAATACAACACAACTGCAAACAAGACTTGTCTGCCTCTCAGCACGCGTTTTGTATATGTTTCTATTTTTCTAAACAACACTGTAATAGCAAAGTCCTTCTTACCCCCCTGCAATATCGTTGGTATTCTGTCCAGACGGAAACAAAATGTCAGTCTTGAAGTGTATCAAATGTATTTATTATCGTTATACAAAGGAGGGAAAAATACAAGTTGCGTGCAGATTGGCTCAACCACTGCATAAAGAACTGATCATGTTGGGACTCATGTTGACTACAAAACCTACACTGCAAAGCTCTTTACAGTTAAAGATCTTCCACTAGATAGTCAACATTGCCAGCATCTAAGCACAGTGCTTCCCACTGACCAATATCCTGGACGAGACCTTGAACTGGTGGCCTGACATTCTGCGGGCTCGTGTATGAGTAGGGGTGTTAATCCTGGTCTCCTGGATATGGTTCCCTATCCCCATCAAGTCCACTTAATCGTCCCTTTCATTCTTACTTGGCTGTATCCCTGCTAACCTCTTCAACCCAAGGCTGACGTTGGCTGAGTGTTCTGACAAAAATGGGTTGCCTTACGTCACCCAGGCAGTGGCGGATGATGTGAGTTTCTATTAATACATAATAGGTCACAAACTTTGTGTGAGAAATGTACTTCAGGTTAAAGATATGTGTCTGAAGTTACTGGTTGGTAAATATGAAGCAACATGACAAGACATGCAATTAAATTGGTCAAATATGGGTGCATACAAATTCAAATTAGACAATTTTCAGATATTTAGATACTTTGTAAATCTATTTTTATCTGTTTTTCTATGTATGAATGTCAAATAATTTTTTCATTTCATGTATGTTATTCCTTAGTTGTTATGTTTTACGTCATTAACAAAATGTATGCTCTTACAAAGAAATGCTTTCTTAATGTATTAATGAGGCCACTTCTATAACAGTAAGTAATCCAGTATATTTTTTTCCTTTCCTGAAATTCTAAATGAATTAGTTAGGTTAGTAATGATGTTCTATACCATTCTTATTCATCCCAATTGAGTTTAACAGATATCACCATTTTAGGCCTTTAAGTACAACAATGTTTCCAAAAAGGTAGGCACAATGCATAAAATGTAAATATTAACAGAATAACAGGATAAGACATTAATTGAATCCCTATATTTTATTGAAAATTGTACAAAGACAACATATCAAACTTTGAACCGGAGACATTTCATTGTATATGGAAAGATACAAAAAAGTGAGGATCAAAAGGGTTAAAATTGCAGTGGTCTCTTAATTTTTTCAGGAGCTGTATATGCCCATTTTGAATTTGATGTCAGCAACACATTTAAAAAAAAAACGGGGAACATCTCAAAATTAGGTTTATTTGGCAACAGGTCGGTAACCCCAGAACGGGTGCGACTTAAGTTAAGATGGGGAGGGGTTCACTACTCCGCGCGGGCAACAATTTTAGAATAACGTTTCTCAATGTAAATTTGCTGATCTGATCTCATAAACTAGGATACATATCATCATTAAAAGATTCAGAGAATCCAGAGAAATCTCTGTACGCAACGGACCAGGTCGAATACTGATATTAGATGACCGTGATCTTTGGGCCCGCTGGCTCCAGGCTAAAAAGGAAAAGTACCATCCAGCTTGTTGTTAATGCAACATTCAAAAGCCAACATTTGTGATGATATGGGGTGCATTAATGCATATGGCATGGGTGACTTCCACATCTGTGAAGGCACCAATATTGTTGAACAATTTACACCGACCAGCTATGACATTATGAGAGAACAACACTGATAATCTCGTTATCATGGTATCTGTCAGTGGGTGGGATATATTAGGCAGCAAGTGAACATTCTGTCCTCACAGTTGATGTGTTAGAAGCAGGAAAAATGGGCAAGCGTAAGAATCTGAAAATTCTGATGGCAAGACGACTGGGTCAGGGCATCTCCAAAACTGCAGCCCTTGTGGGGTGTTCCTGGTCTGCAGTGGTATCTATCAATAGTGGTCCAAGGAAGGGAAAGCGATGAACCGGTGACAAGGTCATGGGCGGCCAGTGCTCATTGATGAACTTTGGGATCGAAGGCCGGCCCGTATGGTCCGATCCAACAGACAAACTACTATAGCTCAAATTGCTGAAAAAGTGAATGCTGGTACTGACAGAAAGGTGTCAGAACAAACAAAGTGCATCACAGGTTGTTGCATATGGGGCTGCGTAGCTGCAGTCCGGTCATGGTGCCCACGATTACCCCTGTCCACTGCTGAAAGTGCCTACGATGGGCATTTGAGCATCAGAACTGGACCACAGAGCACACAGAGCAATGGAAGAAGGTGGCCTGGTCTGATGAATCATGTTTCTTTTTATTTCACGTGGATGCTTCATTTTCCCGGAAAATACATGGCACCAAGATACACTATGGGAAGGAGGCATCCGGCCAAGCCAGTGTGATGCTTTGGGTAATGTTCTGCTGGAAAAACCTGGGTTCTGCCATTCATGTGGATGTTAGTTTGAGACGTACCATCTACCTGAGTATTGTTACAGACCATGTGCACCCTTTCATGGCAACAGTAATTCCTGATGGCCTCTTTCAGCAGGAAATTGTGCCCTTTCACAAACAAAAATGGTTTGAGGAAGGAATGGTTGAGGAACACAACATTGAGTTCAATGTGTTCACTTGGCCTCCAAAGTTCCCAGATCTCAATCCAATCGAGCATCTGTGGGATGTGCTGGACAAACAGGTCCGATTCAAGGAGGCGCCACCTTGCAACTTAAATGACTTAAAGGATTGGCTTACTAACATCTTGGTGCCAGATACCACAGCACACATTCAGAAGTCTAGTGAAGTCCATGCCTCGACGTGACCAGGCTGTTTTGGTGGCAAAAGGCGGACCTACACAATATTATGCAGGTGGTCATAATATTATGGCTGATAGGTGTATGTACAGGTTTTTGAGCAACATATGCTACCATCCAGACTACATCTTTTTCAGGGGAGGCCTTACTTATTTCAGTAAGACAATGCCAAACCACATTCTGCACGTTACAAAAGCATGTCTCAGTAGTAAGAGTCTGGGTGCTAAACTGTCCTGCATTTCCAGATCTGTCACCCATTGAAAACATTTGGCGCATTATGAAACAAAAAATATGACCTAGGATACCGCAATATCTTGAGCAGTTGAAATCATATATCAAGCAAGAACGGAACAACATTTCTCTTTCAAAACTACAGCAATTACTCTCCTCAGTTCCCAAATGCTTACAGAGTGTTGTTACAAGATAAGATGCAAAACATCCCACTGTCCCAACCTTTTTTAAACATGTTGCTGGCATCAAATTCAAAATGGGCATATATTTTTCTAAAAACAAAATGTCTCTACTTCAATGTTTGACATGTTGTATTTGTACTATTTTCATTTAAAAAGAGGGATTAAATGATTCGCACATCATTGCATTCTGTTTTTATTTGCTTTTTATGCAGAAGAAGGGGTTTTACATCATCAAGTTCATCAAGTTTTATCAAGACACCTGAATTTAAAGTGCCTTCAGAAAGTTTTCAGACCTCTTCACATTGTCCACATTTTGTTGTGTTATAAACCTCATTTATAATTGATGAAATGTATACTGTATGCATTGCTATCAATGTACACATGATACCCTAAAACTACAAAAACATTAGAATTGTTTGATAATTGAATACTATTTTAAAACTGAAATACCTCATTAACATAAGTTTACAAAATACAAAAAGACTGACATCTTCCATGACCACCAAAACACTTCCAAAGTAAGCAACATGGCAAGAAGGGTCTTAGTCAAAGAGGTAACCAAGAAAAAAATTGCCAGAAGGACAACCATATCTGCAGCACTCCAGCAATCAGGGCTTCATGGTGGAGTGGCTAGATGAAAGACACTCCTGACTAAAAGGCACATGACATGCCTGAAGAACTCAGAGAGGATGAAGAAAAAGATTCTCTGGTCTGATGAGACCAAAATCTAACTATTGGCCCTGAAGGCAGATTGCGTTTAACATCTGTGAGGCCGACCTGAAGATCACAGTTCACCAACGCTCCACATGCAATCTGACAGAGCTGAAGTGGACCAAACAGTAAGAATGGGAGAAACCGGGTGTTCATCAACGTGGTTGAGGCATACCGAAGAAGACTCAAAGCTTTGACCGCGGCAAAAGGCTTCTACAAAGGTCTGAATAAAGAGTTGTCATTCTTATGTAAATGTAATATTTATTGTGAGTAAATCAATGTAATAAAAAATGTATGCAACAGCTGATGAATGAAGTCTACAACACAACAGAATATGGAGAATGTTAAGGAATCATTTCCGAAAACACTTTAGATACCCTCGCAGTTAAAGCATCAGAACTGTAACCAAAAGATTGGTAGATCCAATCCCAGCGCCATGAAATACGTTGTTCTGTTTCTTTGCACAAATGTTGCACCTATCAGTAATACAGGATCAGGCCGTCTGTGAAATGATACACGTTCTATATGACTTCAGGTCTCTGGGCATCCAGATGTGTGGGAATAGTTTCAGAAAACTGAAATGGGAATAGCTCTTGCGGGGTTGTTTTGAGGAACCCTTTATCACGCAGTACGCAGGTGATCATCAATGTCACCCTTATCATGGTAATACCATTACATCATCACAGACACTTTGCTCAGAAGATAGAGCATCAATATTAGATGATGATGATGGGACATATTTCCGGGCCTCTCATAAGCATAAACTTCCCTTTCACACAGCCTGGTTTACAGGCCGAGGGTTTTGCACGCAGAGTGAGTCATGACTCAAGTGAGCCAAGCTACTCATGAAACTGTGAGTGTTGTTTGATAAGCCATTTGTACAAACATAAATGCAGATAAAGTGCAGTTCAGTTATTTGTTTCAACATGTTGTTTTTGGTTTAATGTAACAGGTGAACCGGAGGGGTGTATTGTTCAAACAAAGAGGGTTAACTCAAATCCGATGGACAATCTCAAAGGCAATCTAGGGGAGATGAGAAAAAAGCGAGTCAGCTGTCAAAAATAAATACACTTTCATGAACCAAAACTTGCATTCGTATAACTGTTTGACAACACTTTCCAAGTTGGAATATATTAGCACAGGCCTAATATGAATCAGAGGTCAGCTCTACCAATTTCAAAACAGCTCAAATGGACTGGACATCAGACATATCAAGAAGAAATCAGATGTGGAAATGTTTCTGGAGATCTGTTGAGAAGGTAAGAATCAAAAGGCATCTTTGTGGTAGGTAGACTCATATCTCAACATCGGTTATTATATCGTGCAGTGAAAGGTGGCACTAACAAGGCAAATCCATGGGGATCAGGGGATCCAAAGTTTACCTGAAACACCATTAGAACACCGGATTCTCTGTGTTGATCAAAGGAATAGCAATATTAAGTCAACTGTAATATAGAGGATGTCAAAGCTACTGTATATTGTTAATAAAAAAGATTCTTAGTTGTTTGCATTTGTTCACCCACACCCTAAAATACCAAATTGGTTCAAATGTGCCATCTCTTTGACACTTCGCACATAGCTGTTTATGTATTAGAAATGAGTAAAATCTTATCCAGATTTGGAAGTGTATTCCTGAATAGTAAAGTGAAATAGTTCACACCCTAGTCCCTCTGATAATATTATCATTCACATTCCAGCTATTCTGCCACTATATAGACGCAATTTTACAAAGTCCTAGACCTAGGTTATGCGGACTGAGGTCAAGGTCAGGCCGGGGTTGGCGGGGACGGGTGGTTTGTGTGTGCGGTGTGTGGGGGGGTCGTAGACGATGAGGGGGACACCACAGTGCCCTGACGTCTCCGGTTGCCTAAGCCGTGACCGCCGGTAGCCGCATCCAGTGGAGGGTTGCTTGCCGCAGATCGATCGGCGTGCCGTGGGGCTGGATGGCTGCGATAGGAGAGGCGATGTGAGGCGAGGGGAGACGAGGAGAGGCGATTGGATGATCCGCGCTGGGACAGGATGACATAAGACTAGACGGCTAAGTGTCCCATTAGCTAAACAGCCCGCCGTGTTCCCGGCTTTCGTCCCCGAACAGCGCTTGGCTTCGCATGGAAACAGTCTCAGGTGTTCGCGTCAGCCTGAGCCTAAGGGGAAAAGAGGAGGGAGATGAGATGCTGTCGCTGGGACAGCCGTTGCAGAGTTTCAAAAAGATGCGGTTGTGAAAGATGCTCATAAAACGTATGCCGAGTAAAAAAATACAAGTCTGATGCTTAACAACACTAAAACCAGAAAGTGAGAGAAATTGTAACATTAATGACAAAACATTTTCAATCCACATATAGTTCACTAGAGTTCATATGACAGGCTCAATGTTCTTACTGACTGATCGACTCCTTGCTAAATGCTTTTGCATATGTCCCTTGTTTACTCGAAAACAGAATCGTTTGTTGCCTCGTTATGTGTGTTTTCTTTACAATTCGCAGTGCATTTCGCCAGATGACACGTTGTGGTCACTGTTGCAGATGATTCCTAAATACTTTGAAACAGATGACCAAACAAGGGGCCCACACACAGAGAGGATGTGTTGGTGCTGTGATGCAGCTCAAGCCCAGGCCCAGGAACAGATAGACAGCATGTGTCACCATGATCTCTGCTAATGGGCCCATTCAACATCCCTTTCGAGGCTGGGCTGCTAGGTGGTTGAGACAACACTGCTTCTCTAGACTCCGCAGTGATCGTGCAAAGTCAGTGGCAAAATATTGACTTTTTTCATTCAAAATGTTTTGGTAGTTAACCATTACTTTCATTGTGTGGTTAACTACCAAAAAACAAGCACCAAAAACATTGTTGTTTTGTCAGTTCCATTGTGAGTCATACTAAAAACCTTCCGGTTGTCAGTGGTTATTTTGGTATTTATTGTATTAATTTGTTATTTTTATTTTTTTTATATGTGACTACATTCTTATAAAATTTATTATAGATAGACCATATGGTTCGAGACAAAATAGCCTAATTAATGAAAAGGAAATGATCATTTACATATTTTGTTTCTTCCCCACCATATTTTCATGCCAAAATAATGCTTTCGGCATCATATCAAAAATCTATTATTCACAAGTTTTTGGTTTAAATTTAGGACATCTTATTATACAACCAAGAGGTTCCCACAGATTTTAGGTGCTGTCCGCTTCGGCTCAAAATGCATTTTAACATAATCATTTTGGGTTTAGGAAAACCCAATGCTGTTGCACATATTAACAAAAACTACAGACATACAGGCAAACTCTACATTTGCACAAGTCACTCACAAAGATCCCACATTATAATTTACAAACTGAGTCAGAGGAAGAAAAAAGCAAAGACACAGCATACAGAAAATGGATACACCCACGCAACTTGTCTTGCAATGAGCTAAGGTCACTAAGTCATTCACTAACTAATGGGTTGATAATTAAATAGATTTCATACCAAGCATGCAACATGAGAATGTCACTGGAAAAAGAGAATGCGTATGTTTAGCTGCAGATAGATTGTGAGTCCTCCCCTTTTGTTAATAGAGGCATAAGTTACGCAAATGGCAAAGGGGAGAATGAATCAGTACAGGAAATGCTTTCTTGCTAAGCCATGTGTGGGGCCAAGAATGAAGGCCGTAAACAAAGCTCCTCTTTGTGGCTGCTCTCTCTGTCTCTCTCCTTCCCTCTTTCATTCTCACTCTCCCCATCTCTCTTTCCCTCTAGCCCTCTCTTGTTCACTTGCTCTCCCTCCCTCTCTATCTCTCTGTCTATGTCGCTCTAGCTCTCTGGCTGCAAGTGCCTGCTGATCGAACACTAATAAAACCATCACAAAAAACATGGTGACCTGAGAGAGGATAGACTTTGCCACTCTCCTAAAAGAACACACACAGCCACAGCCACACACACACACAGAAACAGTTGTGGACCCATAGACAAGCTCCACAAAATAAGCATGTCTTAATTTGAATTTCCTCACTCATTTCTCATTTCAGTTTTGTTGATGACAAACTTGATACATGTGGTTGTTCAGGGGCCAGGCATCCGGAGAAAGGGGAAGAAGAACAAAGTGAAAATAAACAATGGCATCATCATGGTTATTATATAAATAATAAATATAGCATGGAGGAACATACTAGTCCTAATCTCAAAGCCCCGGAGTCACTATGAAACACCAAAATAGCCCCAAACCCTTTGATGTCGAGAGCAGATGTTCAGGAAACCCGCCGTAACCTTTGAGTCCTTCGGAGGTCCAAGGAGAAGCATTGGCTTGGAATTCCGCCATGTGTATGTGCTTAGCATTGACTGTACGCCACCAATCTGCCCACGGCGGGAATTCTCATAGAACCGCTATTGAGAATGTGTTCTGAATGGCACACTTAAATATTCTTAGTGTAGTGCACTAGCCTACTTTTCTCAGAGGTTCCTAGGACTCAGGACTGAAGTACTGAGCAGGGTGGGTCAGGGGTAGAGGGAGTGCTTAGGTCCTTGGATCCCAGCTGAGACTGCTCCACATCGTTTTGCAGATTTCAGCGTTATCTGCGCTCTTTAGCATCAAACGGTAGCATGGTGAGGGGAAGGGTGATGTTCAGATAAAAATGCCCATGAGGCTTGATGCAGTCTCCATTTTACTCTATATAATTACGATGATATGATGTCAACGTGAAGCGAACGCGAGTCAGGCAGTGTTGAATAAGCCGCCCGGCCGCGGTATCGAGCACACGAAAACGTATCAGAGACACTCTACGGGGTGTCAATTTAATCATGCTTAAACCAGGTATCACATTCCTCTGCGATTCCTGCACTGACAAAGAATCCTGCTTACCGTACCACACTGCCAATATTGAGGGCCTCCCGCTTGATAGGCCATATCAGAGTATCCGTGACACACACACACACACACACACACACACACGCACACACTACACGTGTGTCACCTGAAGAAATGATTGCGGATGAATCACGAGCTTATCACTCACAGACCCCCTCAACCAGCGTAAACCACTTCTCGACACAGCTAACCCCCCAGTATCTACCCCTGGCCCGGACTCCGACGGACAAGCGGACGGGCGCACGAGAAATAATTAATATGGCTTCCCACACAGGATGAGGGGTGTCCTGTGTCGACCTGTCTGCTTCACTGCTTGTCTGTTATTACCTTGCAATTGAAGTAATCCACAACACTATTATACGGCAGTTTATTGTACAGAAGACTATGACCGCCTTCTGTCTGAGCTGAATCATACCGGTGGAAAGATGAAACCGCACTAGCTAATACACTCTCCCGCCACGCAAACACGCGAGCGCGTGCAGTTACCCTAAAGTGCGCAGTGCACGTAGTCTTGTGCACACGCATGAACATGAACTGCTGACAAAAGAATCCACCATTGCACTTAACAAATTTAAGACAACGACAAAAAACGACCTCCGTCCAACTTCAAACGCACCAGTTCTATTGAATATGACAGAGTGAGATGCGCAGACACACACACACACACAAACAGACCATCTCATGTTGCCTGGACCCTAGACTTGCAGTGTGGAGGGAATTGTCAACATTCCCATGATGTGAGGTGTGTGTGTCGTAAGGTTGGGGAGGTGTCGGTGGTGGGGGGGATAAAATTGATTGTAAATGCTGAATAATTCAGCCAAGACCTCGCTCGTTTGAGTGAGTTTCTTCGGTTACGTTCAGAAGCGCTTTCATAGCAAAACACGAGAAGGTTATATTCCACAGGTCCCAGCGGAGACCAGAACGCCTCTCATTAACGAGACAAAGCATCTTAAGCCCCCGACACTGTGACACAGGCAGACAGACAGTGAAACACATAGGCATTAGAGATACATACAGACAGATACAAAGATGTCCGCTATAGAGGGAGACATACATTCAGGTACTGCACCAAGTCTGGGCAATCGTAAAATGCACACCCAGACATAAGCATTAGTATCTGCTTTCAGCTGATCTTATCACATTGGCTTGCTTCTTTGTCACTCCTTGCAGTAGGTTCTCTTTTATTCCTGATAATAAAAGGTAAGGTTATTGATATGGTAGCAATCCTCACCACATTACAACTCCCAACAAGTTAGTTAGATAATATTACAAAGGTTTTAGTGCCCATCTGAAATCTTAGTAGCTGTTCTCATCATCATTATAAACTTTGTTAGCTACAGTTTCCTTTTAGAACTAATGTTGTGGCCATTACAATACAATTTCACCATCTTACAACGTTAGATGTTTTCCTTTAAGTAGTAGTTTATTTTCCACAAAATGTAACCAGGAATGGCAACATTTCTATGAAAGTAAGGGGACACGTGAACATGTAAATTTGTTTTCATATCTCAATTCCATGTAAATTTGTTTTCATATCTCAATTCCATATTTTCATTAATGTTAGTTACATTTGATTTGTAAAAAGAACATGCTCACCCACACCCCCATTAGATATATTTATTAAGCTAAAGTTAGCAGCAATTGGCTTTTCAAAGTATATGACAAAGTATTTTCAGCCTTATGATGTGTATATTTTAGTAGTATACACATACATTTCATTAATTGTCTTATCATGTCTGTTGTCAGCATAATGTCTGTATTTAACCTAGTCATATCTGTATTAGCCTTTATGTCTGTATTTAGCCTAATCATATCTGTATTAACCTTAATAACGTTTGTATATAGCCTTATCATGTCTCTATTCAGCATAATAATGATTGTATTTTGCCTTATAATGTCTGCATTAGCCTTAATAATGTTTGTATGTAGCCATATCATGTCTGCATTAGCCTTAATAATGTTTGTATGTAGCCATATCATGTCTGCATTAGCCTTAATCATGTTTGTATTTTCCCTTAATATTTCTATATTCAGTGTAATAATGTTTGTATTTAGTCATTTCATGTCTGCATTCAGTGTAATAATATAAGTATTAAACCTAATAATGTTTGTGTTTAGCCTTATCATGTCTGCATTCAGCCTAACCATGTCTGCATTCAGCTGGGTGCTTTTCAAGCGCTCATCCCGTCTTGCTATTAATAATACCAGGAGGAAAAAAAGCTGTTATATTGAACTGTCAGGTCAAGGGCAACATTTGTTAATCTCATTTAAATATCATTAAAATACATTCTCCATCATAACGTGAGAGTCATTACAAACAAAATGAAGAGTGGCTCAATAAAACAAATTAAATGTAAATGCAGTAGATCCCTGTGCTATGGACTTGTTAATACAATTCAGCTGCCCTCCAATTACAGAACATGACGATGACTTTGCGGCCTACAGTAAATCTACCTGATCACATTAAAATGATGACAGGAATGCAGGGAAGAGAAGGGGGATGGACAGAAGGATTTGTAATGTGGCAGATATGACATTCAGACCAATGGTAGGAAACCCTAGCTTTATGTCACTGGCTCTGTGGCTCGGAGCTATCATTAAATGACTTGCTGAAATTTTAATTCTCTGATCACATTAAGTGCTTGGGGAGGACAAGAAAATCTGGAGCAAAGATCTCGGTGGTGTCATCTCTTCTTGAGGGAAGATACACAGGGCTCTTTCCAGCAGCTAAGGATGCTGCTTTTTTTCCGGTGTCTTGTGGAGGCTAAGGTTGCACAAACGCGTAAGATGATGGGTTTGTGTGACATATCGTCTCATCACCTGGACATCTTTACTGTCCCTCTCTCACCTCTCTTATCAGCATCAGATCAAACATGGGCCCATTAAGACTGGTGGCTCTTAGAGAACGAGTAGAGAAATGTAGAAGAAAACACAGAAAGTTTTCGCACAAGTGATTAAAAAAACTATCACTATTTATGGTGGCCATACATTTACAGCTGCAGCAGACAAATTAGTTCGACACTTTCTTTTAATGCACTATATAACCAATTCATACCAGGAAATATAATGTAAGAAGTGTAGTGAGTCACACAAGTAACTCTCTCTTTAAATATAAACTATGACTTCAAAGTAATTATTTGTGTTTTATTGACTATAAATATAGATTCATTCTAATGAGACAAGTTGTGTGCATTATGTAAAGTGTTTGTGGTGTGCGTTTGAAAGTGTATATTTCCTGACAATGTCCAACATTGGGACTTAACATTATGCCATTCAGAGTCAAAGAGTATATAGTTTCAGTGTTTCCCGTTTGTCATTACAGGACTACAAGATTAGCTTAAATAGACTGCTATAGAATAAGTATAAAAAGTGTGTACTGTAGTGAAATGACATATTAAAGTAGATATACATACACAGTCCAACCAGTTTGATGATTTGGTCGGTGGCATCGGCTGTTTCCTAATGATTGCCAAACCAAACAAAAACAAAGCAGTACCCTTTCCCCCCTCCCTAGTGACCCAATGAAAGACATACTTTTGAATGCATCATCTGTAGAAACATTGTTATTCGCCTAATTCATACTAGTCTTGGCCTGTTTAAACTCTGTGAGAAGCTAAAGGTGATGTTTTCATTCGAGGATAATGTAAATAAGGCTACAGAACGAGAGGACCCCTATCGGGACAGCAGCATGGGAAGACTTGGGAGAGTAACCAAGGGCAGAACCCACCCAAGAAGCGGATCATGAAACTGAGGTTTTAGACCAATATCTCGGCTGTTATATATTTCCCCATCATGCCCTTTGACCTCAACTTGATGGCAGTCAACAGTGTTTCGGGTATTGGCCATTGTGGGTTGGTCTCTACAGAATGTTATGGAAAATGACTCAGAAACTCCATAGCTTGTTTCTATGCTTTTCACTGGCTTGGGTGCCCATGGGCACATTATCTCAAACATTTTGTTTTGGGTTTGTATCCAAAACCTCAGTCAGAAAATGTTTTCTATGGACTGTTCTGCATACTCAATTAATTGGCTATCAAGTTCAAAACAGTCATTTGAATCAGGTTGAAGTGACATAGTTGAATCAGTCCAATGATCATACACCCCTTGAAATAGTTTTACATTATTTAGCAGACCAGACAAACTAACAGTCAGTGCAAGTGATTGCATACATTTAATTTTATTTCCCCCTGTGGAAATCAGATTTATGACCCTGGCATTACATGGGCAATGCTTTTACCAACTGAACTACAAAAGACTGTTAGGAGGCAAAAACCAGATAAAATTATAAAACCTGAAAAAAAATCTAAGCTGCATACATGCCCTAATTGTTTTATTCATGTAAAGGTTGAAATCGTGATAAATCATGTTAGACCTCTTCCACCATTAATATAATCTTTATTAAGCAATTGATATGCTGTTTTATAGGTACACTATTGTTCACATGTTTGGCGTCACTTAAATTGACTCCAAACAACCGCCATCCACAAGGCATGGCATGGCACAATGGAGTGATAGCCTTCTTTCTTCAAGATCCCTTTTACCCTGTACATATCTCCCACTTTGCAATGACCAAAGCACCCCCAAAACTTCACATTGCCTCCACCATGCTTGAAAGATGATTATCTCCATTACCTTGAGTTGGTGGAGCTTAGTTGAGTCTCCGTTATGTTAAAGCATGTTTCAACGTTAAGTTCCTCCTCCCATTTGTGTTTAATATAGTTTGTAGTGTTTCTTTGAGGATTAAATACCAGAATAAAGATTCAAAATCGTTTTTGTTACTACTGAAATTGTATATGTTAGACTTGGAGTATTTGAGTAATTTTTGAAGTCCTAATGGGTTAATCATCTTTATCACATCAAATAATGTTGAGCTTGTAGGTATCCGAAAAAAGTCTTGTTTATCCAAGCCATGTTTATTACTTAATTCCTGGAAGTTCTCTAGCTCCCCATTTATGATAATTGTATTGAATGATGTTGTGCCTTTCTGCATCCATTGTTTAAATCTGCAATGCTGAGTTGCAGGGATGAATCTGGGGTCGTATGCAGGCCAACTCAACCGTTTGACCTCTCTGCCAAAATGAAACTACCCTAAACCACGTATAAAGAGAGAAATGTGTCCACCAATTTCATCTATTATATATTTCTATTATCATGCATACATACATATCTACTGTTCACTGCCTCTTACTGTTATTCCCTCTTAAGATGGGTCCAGTCTTATTGCCTGTGCCACTGGCTTGATGTACAATGGGATGAGCATGGGTGAGAGATCCTTGCCTTGCCCTGCCCCTACTTATAATCCAGAAGCAAACCGTGACTGTTTGAGCTAGGCCCTCAGTAATGGAAAAAGATTTGACATACCTATAGATAACTCAGATGTCTGTGTATACAAAAGACCTTTCTTTTGCAAACCTATGTAGGAGAAGCACGTCTTTAATTACAAACAGGCAAACGGTCAGCAAATGTAGGCAACACAGTGGTTGCAAATATCGATGACAAGAATCACATTAAAATAAAATACTTTTGTGTTGTTTCAAATAAACATTTCCAGAAACAGTTACTGAAATAGTGGTGTAATAAATTCAATCACACAACTGCTCACATTGTCTCAAGACCACACACAGTATATGCTGTCAGATAGAAATAGTTGCGCTGTATTTGATGTCCAGCATGCAACAGTAAAAAAATGCGCTACAACAAGAAATGTCATGCAGTCAGTACTTCCAATTCCAACATCATTATCTTTGTTTTTACCGCACAACCAGTGATATATAGATGAAATAATATTTTACACATTGTGTAATGATATGAATGAGATAGCAACAAAAACTAGCTGTAGATGAAAACGTCCACTAACCTTTGAAATTGTCATTTAAAAAAGTCCAATCTCCTGTCCTTCTTCATGAAATGGGAAATGGCAGGTTGATATAGCTTGTCTTTTCATTTGGAATCTGAAATAAGTTCTTTTTTGATTGAGCTTAAAGCCAGTGCTGCCAGCCAAGCCATTGCCATCATTACATAGACCCACTGGAAAAATCTTGCCAGCTAGCTATGCTCAAGCGTGAGAAAGCAAAATAAAGCTCGCTAATGGCTCAGAATTAGTGACATATACTTACTGAAGGCACTCTAGAGGGCCTTGGGGCATCATACAATGGGTTACTGGCACTCAGGGTGGTGACATACTTCCCTTTAAAAAGAATAATGCTTGCCTGTTTCTGGCGCGTGTTAGTTGGATATATTCGTCTGATGGCACAAGTTTAGCTAGATAAATAAACATGTTTGAGACTATGAAAAATAGATATTTAAGAAACCAGTAAAAAAATATTCAGAAAATTGCTCTGTACTTCTGTGCATACCTTCCTACTTGATGTTGAGCTGAAGAAGCAATGTTTAGTGCAAAAACACTGATGTTGTGCTGAAAACATCCCCTCAGGTGAAAATCTCACCCCCTTCGTGTGAAAATGCACTTTCTCAATTCTCATTGCTGCGAATTAATTGCTTGTTGAGAGGGCAGTTCAGCCTACACATTTTGCTGATCTTCCTAGCAAAAAGCTTTAGTTTCATTGTGTACATCAGGGCAGCAATCGATGGCCACGTTAGGCTGCGTTTCATTCGATTTTTTAAGGCAGGTTGATTGCGTAGGAAGTCTGCAGTTTTAGGTTAGCTATTTGTTCAAGTCTATTACTGTAAGCAAATTGCTGTCCCAGTGTTTTCTGAAGTGTAAGGATAATAATTCAGCCATCATTGCTCGGAAATATTGGTACCATTTTATAAATTATATTTATAATGAGCTCCTATTGTAATTATAGCGTCAAATTGGGATAAGACCATATTCTTGCCTGCCAATCTAAGTAGTGCCACAAAAGGTATTTGACTCTAGTCACAATTTGAAGCAAGTTTGGGGGCAGGGGTAGTTTCGGCTACGCCATTTTCCTGTGTGCTGAAATTACCCCTCCTTCAATCTTGGGACTGTATCCAACAAAAAAGTATTTGACTCTACACTGCGTACGCAATGAGGCAAGTGTGTATTTCCAACTCCAACCCATATGAACATGAATGCTCATTGGATGGAATAATTTTCTGGTAAAATGTATTGGTGTAATGAGGGAGGGTGGGGCAACAGTGAATAATACCAAATATCAAGGTGTGCATAATTATTAGGCTATGACGTTGTGGGGTAACGGACCAAGCGTAGGCAGGGGTAGCAGTCGGTGCACCTTTATTTAAGACTAAATAACACAAAGAAACAGAACAGAAAAACACAGAGCACTAGATACTGAAAGGGATAACGTAAATTGTAAATATAAACACAACTCACCACATACATCTCACAACACAGTGACATGGAACTATGATGAACAAATGAGGGGAGCAGAGGAGAAACATTTAAACACATACTGATGACCTAATTGGGACCTGGTTGAGTTCATGGCAAGTGGAAAGATGGAGAATGCGGGAGATGGCGGAGCAGTCTATCAACTCACCGTCACATAGGCAGCTTCACCACCTCAGGGAAAATGGGCCAAAAAAGCAAGCAAGTTTATTTATATAGCACAATTCATAAATAGAAGCAATTCAATGTGCTTTACAGTGAAAATAGAAATAATGCAATAAAATCAGAAACAGTTTACACAGAGAAAGACACTGAATCTGAACTGAACTAAAACTTACACTGAAAAGTCAAACATTTGAAAATGCTTTTCAGACGAAGGCAACCCTTTTTAAATAACTAAACTATTGATGCCTGACCACCGGACAATCAAAGGTTTTATTGCGAATAGTCAGCTGGGGTGCAAAAAAATGCATGGAGAAGAAAATACGCAAATTACCTGCAAAAGACTTGAGAATAATTAAATTTGAAGCTACCAGGAACCCATTATCCTTCAATGCCCTCGTATTCCAGAACTGCAACCTACCCAGAGTGTCCAGAAGTTCAAGGTGTCAAGGGTTCAGAGACATGCCCAAGATCAGGAAGGCTGAAACACGACTACCACTGTATAGATTGGGCAAAGACATACCTGAAGACAGTTTTTTTCTAAGGTTTCATGGACAGATGAAATGAGTGACTCTTGATGGACCAGATGAATGTGTCTGTGGCTGGATCATTAATGGACACGACACCCCTTCAGTCAGGCGCTAGCCAGTTGGAGGATGGGTACTGGCATGGGCTGCTATCATTAAGGATGAGGAAGATGGACTGAAACTCAAATCCCAACCCTAGTTCCATTTTCTGGAAAATAATTTATTCAAACAGTGGCACAGGAAGAAGTCCTCAGCATTCAAGAAGGCCATGATCTTTCTTCAGGACAATGCTTCATCACATGCATCCAAGAACTTCGCTGCTTGCTAAGCCAGCAAGGGCCACAGGAATGGCAGAATAATGACCTGCCCCCTTCCTCTCCTGACTTGAATCCTATTGAAAAATTGTGGACAGAATTTGGGAAGCTGTGGTTGCTGCTTCAGTGAAAGTTAATCGTGAACAGAAAGAAGAAACTGACAGACTCCATGGAGAGATGGCTCATGGCAGTCCCTGAAAAGAAGGGTGGTTATATTGGTCACTGAATATTTTTGAAAGGACAAACATTTTTATTAATTGTCATTTTGTGTTACTTATTTCTTACACTTTAAAATTGAGAATAAGTATGTGGGTTCGTGGATTTTTTTATTAATTCTTTTCCTAATATTTCTGCACACCAATTGTTGTTTCATAATTTTGTAGTCCTATGTTTAAAGAGCAAAATTCACTTTTCCTTTTTTATACATTCAGGATCCAGGTTCAATTATATTTTGGATTGACTGTGAGCATTGTGTTTGTTCAACAAGAAAATATATCTTCAGGAATACCATTTGCCTAATAATTATGCAGTGTAGTCACAATTATAAGCCAGTTTCCGGGTCGGCAGGCAGGAAAATGGCCTAGATATTAATGGCCATTTAGCCAACTTTGTTATAGAAGTAATGAACAATGAATTTGCCGATTAGAAAAACGGAACTCAGCCTGTTTGTGTCCTTGTCAAAGTTTGAGTCGGTTTCACTGTGTTTTATGTCACGACCGCGCCTCCGCCATCTTGCGGAGGCAGGTCCTCGCGTTCCTAGCCACTCACATACCCACCTGTCTCCCTATTATGCACCTGTTCCAAATCCACAATTACGTGCCTGTTCCCAATCCACGATTACGCACCTGTCCCTAATTGCCCCGTTACCAACAGTATTCCCTGCCGGATCATGGTCGTAATTCACATGCGCTTCACAGCAATCTTCGAGTCTTCGTTTGGATCTCCCATGTACCGACTCGTTGCCTGTCCCCGACGACTCTGCCTGCTCCCCGCCTGTACTTCTGCTGTCAGCCTGTGTTTCGACCTTCCGCCCGTCCCTGACTACTCTGCCTGTTACCTACCTGTGTTTCTGCCGTCCGCCCATGCACCGATCTACCGCCTGTCCCTGACTACTCTGCCTGTCACCGATCAGTGCCTCCGCCGCCTGTCTGAGCCTCCCTTCCCTGCCCTTCGCCGATCCCTCTACCCACCACTCCACCTCTGCCATTCCGATCCGTGCTTGGGTCCCCACTCACGTCCATGACAGTGTGATCCAGCCTGCCATGGACCCAGCAGAGTTTGACTCCGTAAGCCAGGCGGTCGCCTCTCACAGGGCCGAATTGGACCAACAACAGGCCCACCATGCCCACACTAGCACCCTCCCTGCACCAATAACCGTGGGTTCCCACCCCTGAGAGTTACGACGGAGACCTGGGACGATGCCGTTCTTTCCTGCTACAATGCAGCCTGGTTTTTGCGCAGCAGCTTCTTGTCTACACCACGGACTATTCCAAGATCGCTTACTTGGTCGGTTTGCTCCGCGGTCCCGCCCTGGAATGGGCCTCTGCCATATGGGAGCGACAGATCCGACGATCCGGTCCTACAGCACGTTCACGGAGGAGCTACGCAAATTATTCGATCACCCGGTCCAAGGAAAGGATGCCTCCTCGTATGTTTGCTCTGCGCCAGGGGAGACGCAGCGTGGCCAAGTATACCATTGAGTTTCGCACTCTTGCCGCCGAGAGTGGCTGGAACGGAGGGGCCTTACAGGCAGCATACACTAATGGCCTCAACGACCATTTGAAGGACGAGCCCGAACCTGACAACCTGGATGGTTTCATTGCCCTAACCATCCGGATGGATAACCGCGCTCGGGAGCGCAATAGGGAGTAAGGGCTGAGAGGACTTCCGTCACCTCAGGTGCCAGTGACCATGGACAGGTGTCCGTCCCCCGAGCCGATCGTACCCCAAAGCACGGTCCCCAAATCAGTGCAACTGGGCCGTTTCCGGATTGACGGAACCGAACGGCAGAGACGGAGAGAAAACAATAGCTGCTTGTACTGTGGCCGTTTGGGGCATTACATCGCCACCTGTCCCCAGAAACACTCCAAGCCAGCGAGCCCTAACATCGCACCTCCTGGTTCTGGGACCCCCTTTTACACAACCCTCTGCCATAACGGCCATTGTCTGCAGATTCAAGCCCTGATTGACTCTGGGGCTGATGACACGTTTTTTAGATGTCGTTCTCGCATCCCAGCTGGGCCTCACAGCGGAACCCCTTAAGGGGGCTATACGTAGCCGCGGTGTCCCTAGAGGGAAGGCGATTGGCCAGAGTTACATCCTGGAACGAACCGGTTCAGATCCAGCTCTCCGGCGATCATACCAAGATGATCAGCCTCCTGATCACCAGCTCTCCCCACATACCGCTGATTTTGGGGCACTCCTAATTAATCAAGCATAACCTCGTCATCGATTGGGCAGCGGGAAGTGTTGTTAGGTGGAGCCCTGCCTGCCACGCCGACTGCGTGCGTGAGGCCGGTCCCCAAGGCGGGCATGACCAGATTACCAATCCCCAGCCACCCGACCTGACCGGTGTGCCTGCCGTGTACCATGACATCGGGGAGGTGTTCAATAAGCAGGGCATGCTGTCACTGCCGCCGCATAGGCCCTACGACTGTGCCATCAACCTTTTGCCCGGCTCCACCTTCCACAGAATCCGCCTTTATAGCCTCTCCAAGCCGGAGAGAGAGGCTATGGAGAAATACATCTGAGAATCACTGGACTCCGGTCACATCAGATCGTCCTCCTCCCCTCTGGCGGCAGGCTTTTTCTTCGTGGGGAAGAAGGACGGCACACTTCATCCTTGCATCAACTATCGGGGCCTCAACAACATCACGGTCAAGGACAAATACCCCTTCTTTCGGATGAACACTGCCTTTGACTCCCTCCGGGGCGCCACCGTTTTTTCCAAGCTCGATCTCCACAATGCCTACCAGCTGGTGAGGGTCAGGGAGGGGGACGAGTGGCTCACCGGTTTCAATACACTGATGTGTGACTTTGAGTACCAGGTGATGCCTTTTGGCCTTACTAACATTCCGGCAGTGTTCCAACGTTTCGTTAATGATGTCCTGGGGGACATGATAGGGCGTTTTGTGTTCATTTACTTAGACGACATCCTCATTTTCTCCGGAGACCAGGCTGAACACATTCAACATGTGAGACACGTCCTCCATCGCCTGCTGGAGAATCGGCTATACGTGAAACCCAAGAAACGTGAGTTCCACGTCCCGAACACTTCCTTTTTAGGGTACATCATCTCCAAGGGGGAAGTGAGGATGGACCCGTCTAAAGTGGATGCGGTATTGGGATGGCCAAGGCCGAGCTCCAGAAAGGAACTGCCGAGGTTCCTGGGATTTGCCAACTTCTCCCGGTGATTTACCTGGAACTACAGCTGGGTGGCAGCCCCATTGACCGCCCTGAACTCCTGTGCCAAACCTTTCTCCTGGACCCCGGAGGCAGAGGGGTCTTTCAAGGACCTCAAGGCTCGCTTCACCTCGGCCCCTGTCCTCTCCCTGCCAGACCCGTCCCGGCAATTCGTGGTCGAGGTGGATGCCTCTGACATAGGGGTAGGGGCGTTCTTGTCCCAATGCAACCCTGAGGATGGGAAGCTCCACCCCTGTGCTTTTATGTCCCGCCGTCTGTCGCCTGCAGAGGCCGAGCAACCCTTCCTCGTTTGGACAAACCACAAAAACCTGGAGTACATCTGTTCCGCCAAACGCCTCAACACTCGCCAGGCCAGATGGGCCCTGTCCTCCCCGCCGTCTGTATGTTCCCAATTCCATCCGGTCGGCAGTGCTGGAATGGGCACACATGTCCAGGCTTACGTGCCATCCTGGCCTGATGCGAACACTGGCTATCCTGAACCGATGCTTCTGGTGGCCATCCATGCGGGAGGACACATGGAAGTATGTCTCTGCCTGCCCCGTTTGCGCGCAAGTCATCCAATTGACCTAGCTCTGGACTCCTGCGTCCCTTGCCCGCTCCACGTCACCCCTGGTCCCATCTGTCTCTCAACTTCGTCACCGGTGTGCCACCCTCTGAAGGCAACACAGTCATCCTCACCATCATCGACCGGTTCAGCAAATTTGCCCGTTTTCTCCCTCTGCGAAGTAGATGGCGATTACTCTGGTAAGGGAGGTGTTCTGTGCATTCGGCCTCACCACCGACCTGGTTTCCGACCGGGGTCCACAATTCACCTCAGCAGTTTGGAAGTCCTTCTTTTGGGCCATCGGTTCCACCTCCAGACCAATGGCTAGGCTGAAAGGGCTTACCAATCCCTGGAGACCACCCTCCGCTGCCTTGTCTCCACCAATCCCACCACCTGGTCCTCCCAGCTGCCCTGGGTGGAGTACGCTCATAATACCCTGCCCACATCCGCCAATTGCATTTCTCCGTTCCAGTGCCTATTCGGTTATCAGCCCCCGCTGTTACCGTCCCAGGAAAGGGATCTGGCAGTGCCTTCTGTACAGGCCCATATCCGGCGCTGTCATGGTACGTGGCACCGTGCCAGGGCGGCACTGCTCCGATGCTCCGGTGTCAACCAGACGCGTGCCAACCGCTGCCGCGTTCCAGCCCAAAACTACTCCGTGGGGGACAAAGTCTGGAGTCCCGCAAGCTCCCCCCCGTTTCATAGACCTCCTCACGGTGGACCGTGTGATCAACCCTGTGGCGGTGCACCTGAAACTGCCCCCGTCCCTCAAGGTCCCCCCTACCTTTCATGTCTCCTACCTCAAACCTGTCAGGATGAGTCCGCTCCTCCCTCCTCCTCCGCGTCCTCACTCTCCCCGTATCATCGATGGAGAGCCTGCATACACAATTCAGCGCATTCTGGACTCGCGGCGCCTTGGCCGCGGTGTCCAGTACCTGGGGAACTGGGAGGGTTACGGTCCAGAGGAACGCTGTTAGGTCCCTCGTCGCCAGGTCCTGGACCCCACCATGCTCAGGGCTTTCCATCGCCGGCGGCTGGATGCCCCTAGTGGTCTGCCTGGAGGCGTCCGTCGGGTGTGGGTACTGTCACGACCGCGCCTCCGCGATCTCGCAGAGGCAGGTCTTCGCGTTCCTAGCCACTCAAACACCCGCTCGTCTCCCTATTACGCACCTGTTCCCAATCCACAATTACGTGCCAGTTCCCAATCCATGATTACGCACCTGTCCTCAATTACCAACAGTGTTTCCACAGCCCTCTGCCATCCCGTCCCCGCTGGATCATGGTCGTGATTCACATGCGCTTCACAGCAATCTTCGAGTCTTTGTTTCGTTTGGATCTCCCGTGTACCCACTAGTTGCCTGTCCCCGACTACTCTGCCTGCTCCCCGCCTGTACTTCTGCTGTCACCCTGTGTTTCGACCTTTCGCCCGTCCCTGACTACTCTGCCTGTTACCTACCTGTGCTTCTGTCGTCCGCCCGTGCACCGATCTACTGCCTGTCCCCGACTAATCTGCCTGTCACCTATCAGTGCGTCCGCCGCTTGTCTGAGCCTCCATTCCCTGCCCGTCTCCGATCCCTCTACCCACCACTCCACCTCTGCCATTCCGATCCGCGCTTCTTGGGTCCCCAGTCACGTCTGTGACAATTTTATATTACTGGACAGCCAAGAAAGCGTTATACAGTATATACCCGCATTACTTTTTTTCCTCCTACATGGCCACTTGTACTCTTAAATTTCTTCTTTATTCTTACATACAGGTGCTGGTCATTTAATTACAATATCATTAAATGTTGATTTAATTCAGTAATTCCATTCAAAACGTGATACTTGTATAATGTATACAGTCATTCCACACAGACTGATATATTTCAAGTGTTCATTCCCTTTTAATTTTGATGATAATAACTGACAACTAATGAAAACCCCAAAATCAGTATCTCAGACAATTTGCATATTACTTAAGACCAATACACATTTTTTTTTTTTTGAAATGTTGGCCAACTGAAAAGTATGAACATGAAAAGTAAGAGCATGTACAGCACTCAATACTTAATTGGGGCCCCTTTTGCCTGAATTACTGCAGCAATGATAGAGGATGTCAAATTTTGCCGGAATTCCCTACGCTGCGTAAATGTGCTTTTTTGTGCTGGTGTGCGTAGCCTATGCTGGCTGTCCAGGCCTGGGCGGCTCTCTGTGGTTTCCGCGGATCCTATGCAGACGCGATTGACATTGAAGCAGAAATCGGCCTTTAGGTGTCAATGAAGTGTGAAGGCCTAGCCAAGGAGTGTAGAGCCCTGCTAGATAATTTCGGCCAAGATATTACCAAAAAAAAGTCTGATTGGATAAATTTTTCAAACACACGGCCCTGACAGTTCCCCACTGCTCTGAACATATCATCAGGGACGAATGTCTGTTAATCTTTATTCGAGCAGTTGGACACGAATACAGTGTTTTGATGCACTGTATCACCTCTTTGTAAAGAGTAAATATTACCATAACTTGGAACAGATAATCCCATCCTACTGAATCAAATGCATTTCTTGCATCTAGACTGATTTATATAGCACTTGTCTTATTCTGATTAATGTTGTCCATGATATGATGTGTTTTCCTTGTTGTCCTGTGTCTGCCAATTTCATATGAAACCAGTTTGGTCCTCATCAATTAATTCTGGGATTATGACTTCCATTGTTTCGGCTATTGTTGAGGCCTATAGTTTATAATCCGTGTTAAGAATTGCAATAGGTCTATATGAATTGCATTAATTCTTATCTTTACCCTGCTTTGGAATAAAAGTTATGACGGCTTGTCTCCACAATGGCAGAAGAGCCCTCCTGCTTAGTCCAGTTAAAAAAGGCCTTAAGAGGTGTTAGTTTTTTTCTGAATGCCTTGAACCATTCTGAAAGGAAACTATCAGTGCCTGGAGACTTGTTTTCCGTTAGGTTAGATATTGCATTTTTATTATGTCAGTAGTTAGTTCTGAAGTCTGTCATTGTGCTCTGTCAATTGAAGGGAGTTTAGGTCTGTATTGTCTATGATGGTGAGGTGACGGACAGCTCCGTCATCTCCCGCTGTTTCCCGGTTTCCCATATTTCATGAACTCACCCCGGTCTCCTTCATTTGTCTTGTCTCCAATTGTCACTCACTCCTGGTCCCAGTTAAGTCATGAGTATGTGTTTAAATGTTTCTCCTTTGCTCCATTCATTTGTTGGTCATTGTTGCTTGTCGCCGTTTGTTGATGACAGTGGTGAGTATGTTGTTTTTGTGCCAACCTATATTTTCATTCAGTTTGTTTTCACAGTGCTCAGTGTTTGTTTAAATCAAAGAGCAATACATCAAGTGCCATATCTGCCTGCACCTGGCTCCTCCTCTTCACTACACCCATTGCGACATTGTCTGTGCATCTGCCTTTGGTTGATTGTACAGATTTGTGTAATATCATTCAAGTGTGTTCTGCATTTCCTCCAATTTGCATGAGATCTTCTATGTTTGGGGTCTTTTATTTTTGAAAATGGTACTCTGTGCTTGTTGTTTCCTGAGTCACCATGCTAGTAATTTTGTTGACTTTGAGCTTGCTTCATAATATCGTTGTTTCAAGCACCTGAGCCTTTTCTCTACTTCCTCACTAATTCTTGTCAATTTCCACTTTTCCTTTTGAATCTCCCATCTCCCATAACATAGGAGGGTTTCTATGATGACTATCAGACTATTCTAATTATCTTAAAATTCTTCGAAATTTCAGCACTTTCTGTGCTTTCATCTTTTTCCTGGGCGATTATGTGCCTATGATCTCTTGAATGACTGCCTTAGCTGTGCCCCGCAATGCCAAAGATGGGTCCAGTTTGTCATAATCCAAGCCATGATAATTACTTAAATCCTGGAAATTATCCAGCTCCCCATTCATGATAATTGTATTGAATGATGTTTTGCCTCTTCGCATCCACTGTTTAAATCTGCAATGCTGAGTTGCAGGGATTTTGTGGCTATGATCTCTCGAACTGCCTTAGCTGCATCTCACAATGCAGGAGATCGCTCCATTATGTCTTTATGGATCGCTCTGCATGCTTTTAGTAAACCTCTGCAGGCTATTTCTTGGTCTGTTATTAAGGTGTAATGTAAGGTACACTTTAATGATCTGATATGTCGCTCTGCCTGATCATACAATCCTTCAGCCTGTGTCTATCTGCTTTCTATATAAAAAAGTTACCTACCCAGGACAGTTCTGTGTGGTGTGCTGAGTAAAAAGTATGTTCCCTTTCTGTCATGTGGTCACACCATACATCTATCAGCCCTACGCCCTGCAGTATCCTTTATATCTTTGTAGAAACTAGGTACATTTTCTTATTTTGGTTTGCGCTGTCCAATTTTGAGTATGATGTCCTGTCGAAATTCTCTCCACTAAAAAAAGAATGCCAGAGGTTTCTGTGGCAATGAAGTCACACACCAAAGACCATGTCAATCCCCCGGAGGCCCACATACATTGAATAAAGTAACTTCCTTGTTATTCCATTTACGTGTACCAATTGTTAATCTTCACTCCTTGTCCTTAGTTTCTGATATAAACTAGAAATATATTGAAATTGGATCAAGAACGCGATGCCCTTTCTACTAATTTTGTTAAAGAAAAAAAAATTCTCATCACCCATTTTCTTGAGTTTCTTGTTTTCAGGAATGGATAAGTGAGTTTGCTGCCAGAATAATGTTAACACTCTCCCGTTTCATCTTTTCTACTACCTTACTTCTCTTGATGGCCCTCCCCAGTAAATTCACATTGAGACTTATGACCTTAAATTCCTGATGATGCATCGATATAAACAAAAGAAACATTCACTGTAATATTCTATGCCATTCGGACTCCCATGTATGAGGACTGTTTCTTGCCTCTGGTGTTTGAGGCGGTGAGCCTGTCCACTGGAGGGCCACTCGCTCAAATATGAAAATGCGAGATGCAGTCGCAAACAAGATCTGTTGGAACCTGAAAATAAATGGTGTGCCTATTTTGTCGCCTAAACACATTGGTTAACTACAAGTGAAAAGTTGTCAAAGTGAGATAAATCATTAGCTAATAGATACATTATTAACATGTGCATACCTAATACACCCATAAAGAACACATATTGTTGGGTACTCTTGATTCTGACACTTTTAAGCCTTTCAGTCAAATCAATTTCATGAAGCCGTTTTTACCTCAGTATCACTTCTATATGACCGTTTTTAGGTCCCATCAATGTTTTTGAATGTTCAGATGACCAAAATAACAATAAATACAGTTGGGTTGAGCCTAGAGACCTCAAACACGGTCCTGACCAGCTATGCAACAAGGTGGACAAGGGCAGGGATGATCAGGTGGGCAGTGACAACAGTTGGGTTCAAGGGTTCAGGTCCTCCCAAAATGCAAAGGGACACCAGAAATACTAAGCATATAATTCAGACTGACCCTTGTCCCCTTCACATTAACTAATAAGATGTTAACATTTGAGACCGGTCAGATGGACCTTAGTCCCCTGCCTCAAAACTATACTATCGCCGGGGCTGCTTACTCATTTTTAGAGAGTAGTCAATGGTTGCTGTCACAGAATCGATCACCACAATCAAATGATTAAAGCTAAAAACTCATTTGTGGAATCAGAGGAGTCTCTGTGGGAATCAGGGGTGTGTTTGGTTTTGATGTATAATGCCCACAAGTCATTCTATCAACCAATAATCTAAGATGAGCACCACTCAGTGGAAAAGAGAAATCACCTTCATTATCTGGAAAACAAATACATTTCTTACAAGTGAAGCAACAAAAAGAGTTATTTGGTGTTGGTAATTTGGGATACGCTCAAGTTTTCCCAAATAAATCTTTTTTTTTTCACAGAATATTTGCAAAAGCTGCCGTATGCAGGTCCTACAACTACATGTCAAATTGCAATGTTATTGATGATAAAATAATCATATAACCATTGCATGTGGTTAATTTGCATGAATTGCTAAAACCACAGCGTTTGTTTTTTAGCATATTCAAATTGACCTAAAAGTAGAGTATTGGGTTATTAGGGTGTGATTGGTTGGACCTGGGAAGGCTACATCTGTATGATATGACTGTGAACTGAGCCAACTGGTCTGAGTGGACAACATATATTACTGTGGCTGCACTATGCTACAGTGCAGCAAACACTGCTTATATATACAGTAGATGTTCTGTATACTCTATAAGTCAATTTGTATTATGCTCACAGCTCATGTCCCATTCTCTTATATGCTCACCAACCATTGTATGTAATTGTGTCTTCCACTTGTAGCGCCATTAAACAAAGTACATTGTTTTCACACCAAGTGATGAGTGTGTGTAAATGTTCTCAGGTTTGGATACTGATTAATACCTTTATTGAGTTCACATTTTGTTACACTCAACCTATGTAGTAGGCTTCTGCCATTTTCTTTCGTTCCCATAAATGCATTCAATTCAGAGATTTGTCGTTATTCCTATCCAAATTGCAATTCAGGATGTTATTTGCATCAAAAACAATAGGCTACTTTTGACATTTTGTTAGCATTATTTTAGGAAGAGAGTGGTGGGTGTGGTTGCATTTACATGATTTTGATGGGTGAATAGACCCATCTAATCTAGCCTGTATTCATAAACAAAACAGTCTTGCATCTACAGGACTCTCCAGGGGGCGAAAGGCTGTATCATGCAGCAGAGCTTTTGTGCCACAGTAATCTGTGGTGGGTATTTTGCCCTTTGCCAGATAATGTTTTACAACATGATAACATTTTGGTGTCAATAATCTCTGTTAAACTGCTGGTGCTTCAACAGTCTGAAATATATTTTTTTCTGTATTTTTTCCATTGAAGGAAAATCTGTGTCTGTCAACACCTGTGACACATATACAATGCACATGTGCAGATACCGTGTATGTCAGCTGACCAGTGATGTAGGGATCGGGTGGAATTCCCAGTGGGCTTTAGTCAAGTCTCAGTTCAAACAGTCCTCTAATGGGCCATGAAACAGGACCACTGATAAAGAGTTGGACAGAGTTTATCATCACACACCTTCTAGCAATGGCCACTTAACTCTATAGGTCAGTGCTTCAAACTTGAAAATAAAGACAAATCACTGAAATGGTCACACATGTAACCTCAGACAGAAACACTTACAGTCAGAGGTTAGAAGATGGTTTCAATCTGTTTGCGACATGCTAACATGTGACTTTGGATATTCCTTACTAGAGAAAAAACGAATAAACCTGTATTCCACGAAGTCCAATTATTGATTTTTTTTCATAATGCATTGTCTCTGTAGGTAACTACATGCTAAGCTCATGAACCACAGCTCATTCAACTGAAAATAACTTTCAGAGAAATGCATCAGGCTTTCAATTTTGAGTTTGACATCATTTTTTCTTTGTCTTTTCTTTTTTTGGGTGACAGAAATCTGAAGCTCAAGCTTGCAATGCTTTTCACCTCTCAGTGGCATTATCTGATTGCACTGTTGGCAGGCGGACAATAGCCAAGCCATAAAGGAGCCAGGACAGGCAGGACAAGCTTGAAGCTAGCACACATTCAAAATGTCCATCTGCTAAATACATTCATGGATATTCAAAACCCAACCCCTTTGTTGAAATTGGTAACAGTTTTGATTTGATTAGATTCAACTTTATTGTCATTGAACAAGTACAGTACAATGAAATGCAGTTAGCAACTTACCAAAAGTGCAAATATAGGAGAGCAGAAAATGTACAAGTAATAAGTATATGTTTACTACAAGTGGAATGTACATACTACACATTTTTATGTACAAATTCAAATAGAAATGGAATGTTTTGTATTTTGACGCACAGTTTAGGGGTCCCATTGATTTGTAAGTTATGCAGAAAAAAACAATGAAGTACAGCATCACAAAAAATATTATATATAAAAAATATTATACTACCATGATTTGAATGAATAAACCTTAACTATAACATTTTAGTGACTGACTTAAGACAACTATACAGGGTAGCCTCTTTTTATCAACATTACATCTTTAAGAGTACATTTCAGAGTAAGCATTTTCTATAATTTGCTGGTCAGAAATGACTTGCCCCTAAGGAGATGATGGAGCAAAATGCCCTTTTCAATGCGTGACTGATCTCTTGTGATGTGGGTTCACTCAGGAAATCATGTCTGCGTAGTCAGAAAAGGCATTGTTATGATTTCTGTTAATCTGGCCTGTTAAAAACACAGCACGAAGGACACTTGCAGCGTGAAACAAAAAGCAACCTCAAGAAACAGTCATCTTTTTACAAAAATGAATCATCCATCAAAAATAGGAATGCTTACATTTACTCTGCTTTTTCGAGTGTCATTGCTAAAGGAGGATTAGTCTGTACTCATAATTGATTGGTAGAAATGTTCATGTTTGAAATACGCAGAGGCCTGCAGCTTTACGTTAGCGAACGAGCTAATCATCAGACAAGCTGGCAGCTGAATAAAGCCAGGTGGTGTGTGTTTAATCTGCCTAGAATGGCATGTAAAAGCTGTCAAGAGAGGACGGTGGGTGGGGGGGGGGTGCGGCTGTGGGGGTTGGTCTGCACCTCTCTCTTTCCCAGTGGCAGGAGAGAACAAACATAAATCTTCTTCAACAATCTATTTTCCATCATACTTATTCACAAGGGACATCTCAAAGTGGTCTTTACCCTTTCTGTCAATGGCTGCCCTCATCCATCAATTTCATAGAGAATTATACCCCGGATCGATGTAGTTCGCGACCGGTAAGCATTTGTCGAGCCCTGGTGGATGCCGCCTCACTGCTCTTAGTGTTCTCAGGCTGCATCCGCTGACCGTCAGCCCATGCCCAGATAATTCACATGGTACGGGTTGACAATTTACACGTGTTAGTGTTTATTAAAGAGGTCATGTCAAACATTATCGGAAGACAGGCGATGAAAGACAGCTCGAGACCCGTACTATCATTATATAAATTATAACTGGCCAAATAAACAATTAAAAGGTCGACACTACACTGACGCCTAGCGGAAATCTTATAAGTATTTCGTTCACAGAGACAATAAACGTGAATGCATGCCAAACATGGTAAATGTACGGACTACAACAAAGACACAGAATACAATCAAATCAGTGAGGCTGGTAACATTTCTGACAGGCCATAGACATACATAGGACTCGTCTGCCAGGTGGATCATACCAATTACCCCTGAGAATTTGAGTTTTCAAAGTTCTCAACGAGCAACAAAAAGGACGATGAAAAATGACACGTCTAGGGCGAGACGAGACCCAAATGCAGTCGCCGCTCACGAGACGAGACCTCAAAACACCTTGGTCTCAGCATGCACTCTTAAATGATCTTTGTCATTCATCCAGTCAAAAGCAATTATACAAATAAAGAAGTTCAATTCAAAGAAAAGGGCAACTAATCGGTATGAGAGACAAGGCCTCATTGGGGCCATTATGGAATATTTAGTAATGCCATTACATACCCCTCTGTCCAAGATATTCAGCCTAATAGAGTAATGAAGAGCAGTAGCACGGTGCATAATTGCTCTACTGAAACATTGATGACTGAAATTAGAGGTGGGCGGGGTCATAAATCAAATTACAGTACCATTGCTTGTGCCTAAATGGCCAAACACTCTGTAGAGAACTAGGTTTTAATTTGTGACAGAGTCAAGTAAATGATGTCGGCATAATTATGCGTGTCTTCTCACACGTTGTCTCCAATTAATTTTTTAGAGAGGCGGCCGTTAGCTACAAACGAATGCCAGTTAAGCCTCAGCAAAACTGAATTATTAAATCTGTCAGCCAATATCCCATTACAGGCTGCTTATGAATACTTGAATACTTGGCTTTGATGGCAGGCAGCTGGGGTTTTGAGATCCAGTTATATGCATACATCACAATAGGACGGCACACGTCAAGGCCGGCAATGCGGGAGATGTGGCGATAGCGGTCGCTGCATAGGGGATCCTATGACCTGTCATAAACATGTTATGTGCAGCTGTGTAACATTAGTCGCCACAGGGCCAATGCCTTACCCGGTGGAGGAGGTTACATAAATGTATACGTCGAAACAAAGGAGGAAGGCCACTGAGTCAGAAGGCACCAGCAGGCCATCAACGCTATCTGCGTTTTCTTTTTGTTAGGTGAAGTCGTGGCGATGCAGAGGGGGCACACAACCCACGCTCCACACAGACACACTCGCACACCCCGACACTTAAGGACTGGAAAGTGTGTGGCGCTTGAGATGTTCCAACTTACGAACGTCGGGCCTACATCCCGTTAAACATTAATTCAGTGCAACACAAAGGTTATAAGCCAAAGATGGCGTTGGAACACATACTCAAGTCTTTTTACTTATTTACCCTCGAAGACAAAGCAACATTTGAACAATCTCCTTTGCTGTTACCAAACACACACGCATGCACATTGGTGATGATGCACACACACATCCACACACACACACACACACTTAAGACATTAAGACTTCAACCCGGACTGGACTCGTGAGTCGTATTGGCATGTACACGAGATTGATGAAAATTACTTCCAAAGCATTTATTTCGCCTAATACCACTGAAAGAAGAGTGTGCACTCAGGAGATATTTGATCTGAATTAGGTTGAACTGATGAAGCAATTGATTAATTGGAATTCAAGCCATCAGTCACTGGAGCCATCAGCAGCATCATTTACATTCCAAACAATTAGCTGATGGTCCAATAGGACGCTGAGTATTAATACTCAGTAGTCAATATGATACCTCCAAGCCACCATCATCCCCAATTGACAAGCACGATGACACTTTTAATCCCTGTTTGATCAAAGTGCATATGTTTGGGATTTCCACCTTGATTCAATACCTCTTGTGAATTTTTAATCCGCTCTGAGAGCAGAGTGTTTAAGCATATGAGGTATCTCTTTAAATTTGTGTGGCAGAGTGAGCCAAGTGGCTGATGAAGAGACAATTGAGAAGAAACATAATAATGTATCCCCTCTTTAAGACATAAAGCATAGGTTTTTGATGACAATTGAGTGAAGTAGAAAACATTTTAGAAAGATTAAAATTATGTGTACAGCAGTGGTAGGTAACTAAATGTAACTTTTTTCAGAGCAGATGGTTGGAGTGGCTGAACATAATTACAATAATTATTTTTAAAAAGTGTTTGTCCCATGCCAACTGACCTCAACCAAACACAAAAATAAAAAGTATTTGAAAATAACCATAATTTCATAACTTGATTTAAAAAATACTTTTTTGGTGGATGAACTTGAAAACAAATTTGCCCTCCAAATAAGGAGTATAACCAGTTGCTGATCCCGGCTATACAACCAATCATGACATTTCAAAGGGTTTAACCCGCCTGACTAAAAGGAATGAGAGACTGCTATTAACTCTGTTCCTCTCTTAAAAATACATTTTTCCCCCCTCACACACAGACACACCATGCACAAACATGAATTACATGCTGGACTGTATGATTCTGAGAAGCCTGTAGTTGATCTCTCAAAGTGCCCATTACAGAAACCTATCATTGTGACATCAAGACCTCCTCCTCATCGACTGTGGTGATGTTTTCCCTCCAAGGCAAGCCCCCTACTGACAGCAATGGCACTAGTTCTCTCTGTGTTTCTTTTCTTTATCCAACCTCACTCTTTCACCACTTCTATCTCTTCCCTTCGCTTCATATCTCTCTTTTTCCATTCACAGTGTCTCTGTCTCTGGCACTGTGGCCATTTCAGAACATACTAAAGAAGTTAGTCATTAAGTGCAAAAGCGGTGGCCATTGGCCGCATTGATAGTTTTAACCATTACCAGTTTGCTTCGCTGCTGTCAAGCGTCATTTGATTTGCTGTATAACAGCAAAGCACCACTATAATGCATGTTCCCCCACCCATTATGATGATGTGCGACGGCGGGCAAAGCCACGGCATGTAATATTGCCTGGTGCAGATCGCATATCTGTGACATTTAATAAGCTACTTATCATGTACCCCTCGGGTTAATCATTTATCAGTACCTGATCAGGTCACTGTGATGGATTATTCTCAATAAATGCACTTTCCTGTGGCCGGCTGGTTAATTTACTTTACTTGGGTTATTTCCCCAAAGTTCGAACAGCTTTAATGAACTAGCCCCGGTGGAGTGGAGTTTTACAGCCAGCAGCCACGGCAGGCTGACTGCAACGCACTACAGCCGAGCTGCAGACCCACTCCTCTGCTCATTTCCCCAAGACAGGTGTCAAAACACTCCCTGTCTGCCTTCCGTCAGCCCCCTGAACTGAAATCTGAGGTGAACTTTCGAATGGGAAAGATTAAAGACCCCTGGAAGTATTGCTGGCCGACACGCATGCCCCGAAGATTAACTTTATCCGGCCGTATGTGTAAAACCTAGCTGGAGCCATTTGTCATCTTCGAAAGTAATACTTTTCCGAACAGCTTAGACAGGAACCTACTGTAGTCCCTGTCTACTTTAGGGCTAGGTGAAAACTCTACATTTTCTCAACAGGCTGCATTGTTGCAGCGCAAGACACCAAGAAAAAGAACTTTTAATATCTGTGACAGAATTATAAAAAAAGTGGAAAAAGCTAAATATCATCCTTATGTTGACCATCTGACCCGTTAGAAAAAGAACCACTGACTTGTCTGGGAGAGGAAAAAAAACTACTCAGGTTTTATCAGTTCTGGCAGATTAGCTATCTCACTGAGTGCCCTGCTGTAAGTGTGTGTGTGTGTGCCATTGTGCTAATCTATGTACTGGCCCTGTCAAATCCCCTGATTCCTTTCTACCAAGCCGTCTCTCTGCCAGCAGACCATCTGCCCAGAACATGATCATATGCAATCTGCCCACCCAGACTGGCACTGATCTGCCAGTGTTACACTCCAGTTACACTACTCATGTCATGCCAACAAACCAGAGAACCCCCCCAGATAGCATCCAAACAGGGTCCACCTGTGCAGGGGTGAGACGGGGGGGGTTGGATGGAGGGTTCCTTCAGTGTGCAGATGATGAATGTTCACAGCATCGCAAGTCCAACCGTAGAGTTACATCCAGGTCCCTGACTGGGTGTGAAAACGAGTGGTGAGCCACAGGAGAAATGCATCTCTCTTCCCTCTTGTTATGAGGCTGAGGTCAGCTCGCTCCAAATCATCATTCTACATCATCACACAAATGGATTAGGGTTAGGGTCATGACCCTTTCTTGATCAATAAGCAAACACAATAACCCCGGTCTTACTGACATCCATGCTAAAAACATTGCACTTACAGAAAAGGGTTAATGACAAAAGGCTATCAGCAATCGTTAAGGCAAACAAACAGAAACTGCACTAATTGTTTAGGAATATAAAAAAAGATCAGTTTGAGTCTTCAGTTTCAAACTGGTAGCAGTTAACATTATCTCCAAATGAAAACCAGATGATCGAAAAGAGAAATGGTCTTTCTACGTCTATTAAAATGTTAAAATAATTAGACAGGCAAAACCATGTGACTTTTTGATGTTTCGGCCCTCATCAAATGTTAAGCCTATGTGCTCTCCTGGCTCAACGCTGATCTATATCCAGGCCACATAGCCTTTTCGTAATTTTAATTTCTCTGACTCCTCACACATGTTAATTTTACCTCCCTCTCCTGTATGGAGGCTGGTTTGGAGGCCTTGAAGGGGTCCTGCCGCTTGGGGTGGCAGACGGGGTCACTGTCAATTATATCCGTTTAATACCCACTTATGTCTGCAATGACATCTTCTCGCCGGGTCACGGATATCACAAGGGAGGATTCGCCTTGCACTTTCTCCAATAATCTCAGCGAATATGGGGCCGGGATATTGCAAAAGATCAATGTCATTAACAAGGCCACGTAGAAGGCTTTTGATTATGGGCATAATTAAGGCCAAAGCAGGCGCGATGTGGGCCTACTTCCTCTTCATGCACAAGAGCATATAGCCCGGATAAGCTAAACAAACTGATGTGGCTTAATGTGAACTCTCCACGGATGACTTGCCACAATACTTTAATGCTGGTTACAATTATAGCTCCATACATAAATGCATTCCATTCATGTTACACCTAATGAAAGAAAAGCAAGAAACACGTAAAATGTATGAACCCTGTTAGCAAGAACTCATAATACAATGAAACATGTAATTAAAATGAATGTTAGAAAAACACTGCAGTATGACAAATGTTGAATATGTTGAGTATGAAACAAAGACAATGCATTCTGTTTGCCTGTGGAAACAGTTACACGTGATCCCATTGGCTGCAGCGTGTGTCTGAGGGCCTGGTGAAATGCGACACTGGGGAGACTTCATTAAGAGGATGAGCTTTTAATATTTCTGTCGCTGGGCCGAGGGAATATCACACTAGGATCTCTTTTCAGACATACAGGACACCTAGCTAGCTACCAATCTCTCCCAACCAAGTCATTAAACTAACTGTCCTGTGATTAGTTTATCTCTGAGGCATCAGATCACTTGCTACCCTCCTGCCCTTTTTTCAATACAGACCTTTCAGAAAAACTTCAGTGGTGGCTGCGTTAAGTACTGCGAGAGTTTTGCTGTGCAGATTTTAATTGTATCTTGTTAAATCAGTATTGGTGATATTGGTGCCTTAAAAAGTGGGCAACAGTGGGCACAAATGCACAATTTATGTGCATAAGGTGTTAGGATTATACCTCATATCAAAAGGGTAACAATCAACCAGTAAACTTCCATATCACCTCTTTATTGGCCAGCATGTGTTAGTTTGTAGTAAACTGTGTTTGGAGGGCCTGCTGGAGAGGAAGTTTGAATAAATTATCACAATAGACACGTAACCTAAAACTCTTTCCTGTGACTGGTGCCCTTGGCTTCCAGTGGAAACCTGTTGCAAGGCTTGTGACACTAACAGCGAAAACGACATGACTGGAGCATTTCTGTGGCTTGTATTAGATTGCAGAGCCCTGAAACCCAAGTCAGTTCCGTAACAGGGTATAGCCACTTAAGATGGCCCGATAGCTATGATGACGGACAGTTACATTTTTTATATAATATCATCTCATGCTTATACCATTCATCCGGGTGAATGGGGTGAGGGCTGGGGTTTGCAGGGGTCTGAGGACAAGGAAAACACTTTCTTAAAAATATATATTTCTTTAGAAATTAAAGTTTAAAAAAGTATTGGATTTTTAATTAGTTTTAATACATGCATGAGACTCGGGTTAGAACAAATTTCTCACCTGTGGTAAACTACATGTGGTTTACACTGCGGGTACTAGTGTCAGACAGCACATTGTGGAACTGATCAGGCTTTAATGTTGCAGGCAGTAATAACTCAAACCAGATGTATAACCATGTATAGACATTACACATTTTGTGTCTGGGAGTATAACCTGAATAGCCATAATACCCGTTGTTTAATCAAGTTCTTTCATGCGTTCTTTTTTTCCGACCAATAGAAGTCCATTATGTTACTTGTAGATTACAGGAACGGAGAAACACAGTAGATGGAAAAAGTCAGAGAAAACGTGCTGCATAATGTTGAGCTGATTTTAGTTTATTGCAGATTACCAAACCACTGTAAATGAGCAAATTAAGATCCGTCCCTGTTTTCCATCAAGCTGCTGTATAGCAGCTATGTTAAATGTAGGTGGCAAGCTCATATATCTAATTATACAATTGGCAAACATTTTTTGTTAATGAAATGGAAAAAGCGTAATTGAAAACTTCAACATAATTATTGCTTGGCTGGCACTGGCTTCGGAAAATTGCCTGTGTTGTAAGAGATCCCAGCAGGGCACCAATACCTTATGAATCATTGCATCTTAAACAAGTTAAATAAACTTAACATGTAAGATCTTAGGAAAATGTAGAAAAAACATTAGTAGCTTGGAGCCTTATTTGTTTATAACAGACCCCATGGCACAATCTGTATATTCTGTTGGATTACAATACCACGTTTATAAACAGTTTCATTACACAGAAGATTCAGTAAAATCAAGAGCTCAGAACTCAGGGATACATTTTGTATGAAAAAATATATTTTATTTCTTTATATTATCAATAACAATAATTTAAATAATAATTTGAAAAATGTTACTGAATGGCAGAACCATACAAGTCTTACCTCACTGTACAGCTGCAAATGAGACACCAAACGTTTGAATCCTGGTTTCAGCACTTTCCAGGGATCCTGGGGTTGGGCAAGACTCCACTCTCTTGTGGTTGCAAATGGTAGGTTGGGCACCAGCAAGCTATCATGTTGTTGGTTGGTGAATGCCTTCTCCTTCAAGTGCATAAGTGCTGGTGAGTATTTTTTTGTGTTGTGCAAGCAGTATGAAAACAAATATGTGCTTTAAAGAACACGTCTCTATCTTTTATTTTCCCAAGCCTTTTAGTATTCCAATCAGGCATGTGTAAATTGGCATTTTATATGATTATTCAATTACATTTTGGCTGTGTGTGTGAAAAAACCATTGTCCTCTCATCAGTTTTGGATATATTTCCATATCATATTTCATATTTTAACTGAAGAAAAATAACTTATTTAGTTTCTCCAAAAGCAGCCTGACTCTATTCTCTCAAAACTGTGACTCAGTTTTTGTAAACTAGTAAATAATTTTACTTAAAATCCATTATATTGTGGGACCTTATCTGGGGCCTCATTTGTTAGAACTGTAATTCCCTGTTTATAACACACACCGTTTATACAGTGGAGATCATAAGCTTGCGTATCCTGGCAGAAATTGTGACATTTTGGCATTGATTTTGAAAATATAACTGATCCTGCAAAAACATGTATTTTATTTAAAGAGAGTGATCATATTAAACCATTTATTTTCAGATAGTTGTTGGGCTCATTTTTTAATTATAATGATCACAGAAATCACCCAAATGGCCCTGATCAAAAGTTGACATACCCTTGAATGTTTGGCCTTGATAAATAGTCAAATGAGTTTGTTAGCTCTCAGGTGGATGCACTGAGCAGGCTAGATTCTGAGCCATGGGGAGCAGATAAGAACTGTCAAAAGATCTGTGTAAAAACGTTATGGAACTTCATAAAGATAGAAAAGGATATAAAAAGATATACAATGCCTTGCAAATGCCAGTCACTACTGTTCAATCACTTATTAATTAGTGGAAAATGTGGGGATCTCTTGATACCAAGCGAAGGTCAGGTAGACCAAAAAAGATTTCAGTCAAAACTGCCATAAGAATTGTTCGGGATACAAACAAAAACCCACAGGTAACCTCAAGAGAAATACCAGCTGCTCTGGAAAAAGGTGTTTTTGTTTCAAGGTGCACAATATGACGATACTTGAACAAAAATGAGCTGCATGGTCGAGTTTACAGAAAAAGCCTTTACTGCGCCAAAGCCACAAAAAAGCCTGGTTACAATATGCCGACATCACCTTGACACGGCTCACAAATTCTGGCACACTGTAATTTGGTGTGACAAGACCAAAATCGTTTTCATGGTCAAGTGCTGTGTGTGGAGAGTGGTCAACAAGGCAGAATACCATCCTCACTGTGAAGCATGGTGGTGGCTGACTGATGTTTTGGGGGGGTGTGAGCTCTAAAGGCACGGGAAATCTTGTGAAAGTTGATGGCAAGTTGAATGCAGAATGTTATCAGTTGATAGTGGTAGACAATTTGCATTCTTCTGCACGAATGCTGAGCATGGGACGCACTTGGACGTTCCAGCACAACCATGACCCTGAGCACAAGGCCAAGTTGACCCTCCAGCGGTTACAGCAGAAAAAGGTGAAGGTTCTGAAGTGGCCATCAGTCTCCTGACCTTAGTATCACCAAGCGCAAAGTGCAGTTCATGCAAGACAACCAATGACCTGGAGGCATTTTGTCAGGACAAATGGGCAGCTAGGCCACCTGCAAGAATTTGGGGCCTCATAGACAATTATTACAAAAAGGCGGCACGCTGTCGTTGATGCTAAAGGGGGCAATACACATTAAGAACTAAGGGTATGCAGGCTTTTGAACAGGGGTCAGTTCATTTTTTTCTTTGTTGCCATGTTTTCTTTTTATGATTGTGCCATTCTGTTATGACCTACATTTGAATGTGAATCCCATAAGAAATAGAAGACATGTGTTTTGCCTGCTCTTTCATGTTTTCTTTACAAATGGTACATATATTTCCAATTCTCCAAAGGTATGAAAACTTTTGAGCACAACTGTATATGACATACAATAACACAACACAATAATCGAATAACTTTTTATTTCTGAGATTGAGCGGTATAGGTGACATCTTGATTTTGAAAATAATTATTATTTAGTCATTCCGTTGTTGACTGCTGGACCAGTGATAATGTCCTCTTCAGTAGGAGAGGAACATTTGCCTGTCTTCAACAACTCACTTATGTAGCCTAGGAACAAAAGCCCTTGTTGCGGTTCTGCAGCATGAACGAGTCGAATGACTTTGCCACTACATTCAGCAGCACTGAATCACATATCCCCTGCAACTTAAGTGAGCGGAAGGCCATTATGGTCACATACTAGTCTTGGAATTATACTTTTATATCAGTCCGGGCACCGTCTATTCCCTAGAATGTTTATAAGAACCCATAAACTATACTCTTGATAACCAACCCATTGAGCTATAGTGTATGGAACTGTTTTGTGGACATGTATCAGTTTCTCATTCTGGGTGAGGTGCTAGAGCGATAACTGGAAGGTACCACAGGGAGTATGGCATTGAATGTGCACCGGAAGTAAACCTCTCCTAGCCATCTGATCCTGGAAGGTCAAATTTAAAAGCTGCATGGCTAATATTCTGGTCCGGCTGTGAGTCAGACCATGTGGGCATGGGGCAGAAACGTCAAAAGGATGTTGAAAAATTTTCATTCGAATTTGATTGGATTGACCTTAATACCCGTGTAACAACAATGCAGATGGTACAGAACCAAAGCGTCAAATTAAACAAAAAAAAGTACTGGACAAAGTACAAAAAAAAGTACTGGAGCATAGCTCCTTAGAATCTATTTTGGTTTATAATGTGCATTGGGAGCTCTGAGCAGGTACTTCCTACTTTTCATCATGTGAACCACACCCAAAATGTTAGAAAGTGTGCTGCATTGGCCTGGTTGAACTGTTAAAAATGGAGAACAAGTATATTTTTCAAATGGTGAAAACCATGAAGGAATCTGCTGAGGGAATCTAATGAGGGAATCTAATGTAGCGATTCGAAGAAGCGATTGCTATTCACTCATTGTCCTGCACCGAAGGGGTGCAAACGATTATTGGACAATCAGAGATCAGCTCTAAAGCAGTAATGTGGTGTGTTCATGTTTAGTTATTCAAGTTTATATAAGTGGTTATTGGAGATATGTGTTGTTTGTGTTCAGGGGATTGGGACAGTGTACGTTTAGAAAATGTGGCTACTGTGACCGAGCCTTATATGGCCGAGTCATGATAATAATATTTATATGCATTTGCTGTTGGAAAAGAAAAATCATAGCATTTAAATATGTTAAAGTGCAAAGAAACTTCACTGTAATTGGATGTGTCACAGTAGTCATTAGTCTGACAGTAATACCAATGACTATTCTTCTGGGTAAGAGGTTGGGCTGTAGACAGTTCCACCAGCGAATCAGGGGTGTATAGGTAAATTGCTTCAAATGTAAACAGTCATAACTAAAGTATGAAAACAAAAGGTTTTTCATTAAAAAAAGCACAAATTATTTATTAGACAAACAGTAATGACGAAATAACAAAACAACAAAGACTACATTAGGCTTTTTGTGGTCTGAAAAATATCACACAAACCTGGACAAGGATTAAGACATTGTGAGAACTTGAAATACAACCTGGGCCATCCTTGTGACTCTTTAAAAGTAAACAGAGCACTGCAGACATAATAAGCCAGGTCACGTACGTACATGACAGCAGGGCTAACAATGTTTGTCACAACTCCCCCTTTTCCAGCCCAAGCTGAAATGAGAGCAGTCACAGAAATATGGGATTGCCATGACTTATTTATGACAGTGAAACCTAAGAGCTTTCTTTATGATATCATCTTGGAGTGATTGGGTATTATTTTTCATTGAGGGCTATCTGATATTATTTCAAATGGGTAAACATCAAAGTCAATCGTGTACTGTGTGATTTGCTTTGCATACATTTAATCAAAATGCTGGGTTGTGTCTTGACATGAGCGGATTGCTGAGTAACAGATATAGTGCCTGTCATGGTCATTGCAGAGTTTTCTGAGCATGCAATTAAATAAAAAAAACAACAACAGATTAAATGTGATGGACTGTTAAGGCTACTTCAGACTTGAATGGATTTTTTTTACTTATGATACTCAGATGGCAGTCTTGGTCGTTGTGCAGCTAGTCTGTGCCGAGTGGAAAGCTTACACCAAGCATTGAGACAAACAGGGGGATACAATCAATGACACTCCATAGTTAATGAACTTTCTGACCTTTAGAAAATGTAGACTGCTTAACCAGATTCAGTGTATTTAATAATTCAGTTGGAGGGAGAGAAGCATCGCTGGGCTCAATTAAGTGAATAATATTTCTCTGTCTAACGACGGTGTTGAGATTGCTTTCGCAAGACCAAAACATTTATATAAAAATAAAACTCATTACAGATTAATCAGTTTTGGTGTATTTTTACTATACCAGACAATTCAATCTCAGACATTTGCTAAGCGTTGGACTTGGGTAGACCATGCAGAAAAAAAGACCCTGAAAGGGACCTTTCAAATATTTGGAATTAGGTCTGTGACAAGATCTTCACCTTGTGTTCAGATTTAACGTTGTCATTACATTTTGAAAACCTTCAGCTGAACCAGCACAAGGCAGACCTAAATCTTTCACTGAGGTCTTTGAATGGGAGATCACAGAGTTCATTATTGATACATTTCAGTTTTCTGTCTCGACACTTGAGGAAATAACAAGGTGTAATTCAATGGCATGCTGTGATCTTGGACTGCCATAGCTGGCTCACACACAAACACACGAGCCACTGTGCTGTTATCGTGGCTAACTGTTGCTGAGCGTGGAGTTTGGAAACAGTCACCGTTTATTGTAACACCCATCTCTAGTTGCTGGTGGTGCGATCGATCCCGAGCTTGCAGGGCCTCCACCACTAACCGTACCCTGCCAGTCAGTTCAGAAATATACACCTGTGGTATGCAGGCAGAAGGCAAAGCAACTGTTCAGTTGGTGCTTTAACTAAAAAAGGAGACTGCTAAATGGGCTGGTAATGTTTTCTCCTGATGTGCCAATGTTATATTACTCTAAGAATAAAATAACAAAAAATTGATTAATATGCAAGGGAGTAGGTCACATTACTCAAGTGACTAACGAAAGAGCAAAAAACGATTCCTCCCCGTGTCAAATACAAAACAATTACAAGTAATGGCATAGCAGCATTCAAATAACATATCATACTGTTGGTATAATTGCTCAGTGCTTACATGTTTCTTCACTTGCCTGGTACTTGCAATCAATATCTGGAGGCAATTTTAAGCGTGATCAGTTTGCATAGATTATTGCCTGACAGGGGGCTTCTTCATTGATTTCCTTATCATGTCAATCATTGACATTGACAACTCTCAAAATTGCAGACATCTGCAAGAAAAGTGGTCTCATATGACCACTGGATTTAGAGCACTGCAGTTTTAAAGATAACAGATAATTTACAGAAATTATTTTGTAGAAATATATATATTTAATACAAAAAAATATACAAATGATGTAATCATATATATATATTAAAAACAAGTGTATGCAGCTCCAGAAAAAAAGTTAAAAAGAAAGGTTTTGAGTGAAGATTAGAAATGTTCAATTTGCAGTGGTCTCTTAATTTTAACCCTTCTGTTCCTCACTCAAAACATTCCTTTTCGATTTCTTTGGAAAGGAAAGAAAAGGGGGCAGTGGTCTCTTACTTTTTTCAGAAGCTGTATTTTTAAGCAATAAGGCACAGGCAGGTTGATATATAACCAATATACCCTGGCTAAGAGTTGTTCCATTCGCATTAGTTCTCAACCTTCTGTGGGCCAGTGCTCCCCATCCATTATCTAGGTCCCTTTTTGCCACCCATCAAATAAGATGTAAGCAAATTGCCCTGAATATTCATATTTATTAGTAGTAGTATTTTATGATTACTGTGGTTGTTATAATTGTTGTTACTACTGTTATAATCAAAAAACATAAAAAAGCATATCATTGAATGACAAACAACAGATGTATTAGTTTCCCAGAGAAACTGCAGCCAAACAGAAACAACTAGCAATTTACATCAAAATCCTAATTAAACAACAGCCAATAAAAAATGCCAAACAATAATCATTCTTATAAAATGTTCCAACAGAAAACAAACTGGCACCAGTCAAGGGGTATAAGCGACTGCCATTGGCGCCCCGTATCGAGAAGTGACAGTTTGTGGATTTGAGATGTTTTGATAGGCCGGAAGGAGGAAGCTAGCGTAGACTACAGTGTTGTCTGTTTTGTTTTGTTTCGTGCAGGCTGTAGGGAGAAATTGGCCTGAGCTACCTGTCATCTATAAACAGTAGTATAGCTAGATTTCTTCACAAAAAGAAGGCGTGCGAGGCGTACCGTGAATGGGGCTGGCATGGCGGGGAGTTTAGACGAGAGTGGAGTAGACATTGCTGATGTGGTTGGGAGACAGGAGGGATGGTCTTATTCCGGGGGTGCCAGGAAAAAGATTAGGAAACGAGTTTGGGGTAGGAGGATGGGGAATCCAACTCAGGTGGGGAGGTAAGTAAGGTTGTAAGAGGGGAGGGGGGGAATGTGTTGAAGGGGTCAGTGGTGGTAGTGTTTACCGAACTGACCGTAAAGATGATGAAGCATGTAACGTTGACCAAAGCGAGTAAGGCGGAGGTTGGGCGGGTGGTAGATGCAAGGTGTTTAAGTTTTGGTAAGGTGCTTATTGTTATGGCTGAAAAATCACAAAGAGATATATTGTTGAGTATGGATGTGGGAAATGAAGTACAGCGACAAAGAGAGGGGAGATTATGGGAGTTCCTGAAGAACTGACAATGGAAAAACTGCAGAGTGTGGTGTTGGGAGGTATAGTGGTGAACAGGAGGCGGATGAACAGAAGAGAAGGGGGGGCAAAAAGGTGAGCCCGACGGTGTTGTTGGAATTTGGGGGTCCGTTACCGAGTAGGGTGCAGGTGGGGTTCATGAGTTACTATGTAATGGAATATGTAACGCCGCCACTGCGGTGTTTCATGTAGAAGGAAACGTAGGTGCGCAAGATGCGGGGGTCCGCATGAGTATGGCAAGTGTGAAGGGCATAAGTTGAAGTGCTGTAACTGCGGTGGGGAATACAGTGCTCCATTTGGTGGGTGTATGGTGCAGATGCAGAGGCTCAGCGGTATCGAGTCATGAACAAGGTCACCTATGCTGAAGCAGTCCGGAGAGATGGTGGGTTGGTGTCAGATGTGGTGGTAGAGAGGCGTCAAGTAGTGTTGTCAGGGACATGTAAGCATTAATGTGTTGTCGGTAAAGATGCATTGGTAGTGGACAGGATTGGCTTCTTGGCATTCATTTGTAGTATAATGAATGTTAGTGAGCAGGTAAAGAAAAAGTCTGTGCGAAAAGATCTAGTGGTACGTGCTGCTAGGGAGTTTCCTTGTATTTCTGAAGTCACCGGGGCAATGATTCATGAGGTGTTGAAAGGGACAAGAAGTGAAGGGGGGGTGACGTGTGCAGGCTTAGGATGGTGTTGGGGGTGCTTCAATGGAATGCAAGGAGTTTGGTGGCTAATTGGCAGGAGTTTAAGATGTTTTTGTATAGTCTGGATGTGGTACCTGATGTGGTGTGTGTACACAAAATGTGGCTTTAGCCTGTGATGGATTTTGTGATCCCGGGCTTCAGGTCAGTTAGGTGTGACAGAGTGGTGGGTGCGGCTGGAGGCGGTGCTACATTTGTTAAAGTCGGAGTGAACTACAGAAGGGTGGAGGTACTGGTGTCAGAAATTTGGGGTATAGAAATTGTAGGACAAAAAGAGAATATAGGGATAGTGAATTTCTATGATCCCTGTGAGCGAGTGGTGTTGGGGGGACATTGGAAGAGGTCAATAGGAGATTCAATGAGGAGAAAGGGATGTGGTGTGGGGGGTTTTAATACACATAACGAAGTGTGGGGGATTGTGCGGTCAGATGGCAATGGGAGACCGGTGGAGGACTTTCTGGGATGTTGTGGCCTGGTGTGCATGAATGATAGGAAAGGTACCAGGATTAATTTTGTGAGGGGTTCAGAATCATGTCTGGATCTGACGCTGGTGTCTGCTGTGCTGGCGGAAAGGTGTAAATGGGAGGGGCATCGCAAGACCACAATAGGTGGTGATCATTATGCGGTTGTTTGTACATTAGGGTTTGGGGTATGTAGACTAGGTAGAGTGGTGCCACAAAAATTGTGTTTTAGGAAGACAGATTGGAAAGAGTATAAGCGTGTGTGTAGAGGATTGGGGGATGTTGCGGTAGGGGAGGAGTCTGTGGATTTGTGTGCAGAGAGGGTGATGGCTAGGATATTGGTGGCTGCAGTGCTGGTGATACCGGTGTCCAAAAGTGGTGGTCAAAGGAGGGTGGTGGACAGATGGATGCACAAAAGGATTGGTGGAAAGGCATGTTGCATTGAGAGTCCTGAAGTATGGTCTGACAGAAGATAAGTTCAAGGATTATCAAAGGAAAAGAGCAGTGGCAAGGACTAAAACTAGAACTAAAACAGCTAAAAGGGAGGCATGGCATGAGTACTGTTCGACTATTTGGAGTGGGATGGATTTGAGTAGGGTGTAGAGGATATTTAAGAACATGGTGGGGAAGGACACGGGGGGTGTCCAGTGTTGGTGGAAGGTGGTATTCCTGCGGTCACAAATCTGTATAAAGACAATATTATAGGTGGTGTGTTTGAGGGTGTGTAACGGTGTGATCATATCACAGAGGAGGGTACAAGAAGGCAAGTGGAGGTACTGTAATGGGGATGTAATGGTGAGGAAAGAAGAGACCAGTGAGGGGACGGATATAGAGTTATCTATGTATGAATTGGAGAAAGCCTTGGCGGGGTGTAGGAAGACGGCCCTGGGAGAACACCGGATATGTTATCTGACGGTGGAAAAAGTGTCGGATTGTGTGAGATGAGCTGTGTTTGAGCTGTGTAATAAAATGTGGAGGTCTGGGACTGCTCTGGCTGGGTGGAAAAGAGCAGTGGTGTTACCGTTTTTAAAACCATGTAAGGACCCTACGAAGGTGGTGAGTTATAGACCAATGGCATTGATGTCCAATCTGGGTAAATTGAATGAGAAGATGGTGGTGGCTAGGCTGGAGAAGAGGGGTTTGGTGAGTGATGCACAGAGTGGGTTCAGGAGGGTAGGTCATCTGCAGATGCATTGATCATGGTTCGCACTGAGATAGCAAGAGCACTGACTTTGAAGGAAATGATGTGTGTGGCGTATTTTGATGTGGAGAGGGGCGGTGTTGATTAGGTTGAGTAGATTGGGTATAGTAGATAAACTGTATAATTGGATCTTGAGTTTTTTGTTTGGAAGGGCTTTCCGGGTGAAGGTGGGGAGGACCTGTCCAGGGAGTTTGATGTTGCTAATGGTACGCTGCAGGGGAGTGTGGTCAGCCCAGTGTTGTTTGTGGTGATGATCAATGACATGTTTGGGGCAGCTGGATGGGGATGGCATTTTATGCAAATGATGGGGCAATGTGGAAAAGAAAAAGGAATATGGACTGGGTAATGAAGACAAATGCAGGAAGCAGCTACAGGGGTGGAGGTATGGTCATTGACTTGGGGGTGCAGAATATCAGTGGCCGAATCGTGTTTTATGTTGTATTCTAAGCGAAAGGTTGAAGGGATGAGATTGTGCGTATATGGGCAGGAATTGGTGCGGGTGGCAGAATTTAAGTACGTTGGCATATGGTTTGATGAGAAGGGTATTTGGAGGACCCACATGCAGTATATTGCTGTGAAATGTCGAAGGGCTATGAACCTTATGCTGGCAGTGGTAGGGTTTGATTGGGGAGCGGACAGACATACTCTGGTATGTATGTATCAGACGTTGATTAGGTAGACTATGGACGTTTTGATTATGGGTATGCAGCCAAATCAGTGTTGAAAGGTGGTCCAGGCAACAGCATTACGGCTGTGTGTGGGTGTGTTTAAGACAACATCGGTTGAGGCCTTGTAAGTGGAAGTTGGTGAGATGCCGCTGGAACTGAGGCGATATAACCTGGCGCTAGTGTACTGGGTCAGATTAAAGGGGAGCATGAAGGGGCATCCAGCAGTCAAGACTGTGGATAATCGCTGGGAGCGGGAAGTGGGCAAGGTGAAGGTGTATGGGTGGATGATTGGGAAGTTGATTGATGAGTAAGGATCAAGTGAGAGGGAAGTGGGGCCTACAGTCGCACTGGGTAATGGGTTGTAGGAGAGTAGAGGTGATGTGGTGTTGACTAGGATTAGAGCATACAGGACTGGCTCTATGTCAATTTCTCAGGAATACAGATCTGAGTGGGAGTATATCGGAAAGGCAGGCCGTGAGCAGACTCACACTCCTGTACGGTTGGTGGCAGTATATGCACCTTCAATAGATGTGATCAGCCATTAATTTAAGAGAAGCAGAAGGATTAACTTTTGAAGTAAGTACGTTAAAAGCCTTTGAAAGTTAGTGAGAGCCCTGGGCCTGGTTGTATTGCAGTCATGTCAACAAAGCCACTTGTATTGAATAGTGTTTCAATGTTTGTACGCTGGATGATTAAGTTGGTTTCAGGGGAAGTCTGACCGCGGAATATCCCTCTTGTAAATGTCTAACTACTGAGATACCAAGGCATTCACGGTTAATCCTTCAGGGAAATTATTGCTTTCAAGAGGAAGACATTCTTCCAAGGGTAATACCAAGAGAGTGTAAATTCTCCAGAGATTACACAGTAAACGCCCCGTTTCCGTGAATGCAGCACGGAGCTGCGCCACAAGCAGCTGACAGAAACACTGAAGAGGAGTTACGATACACCATCTCGTCCAGTTGCAGTGACATAATATGTCAGGTTTAATGTTGCAGACCAGTTTTTGTAGGTAGTGTTGCAGCCTAACCTGCTTCCCCCGAGTAAGTTGATGAGAAAAGAATTAGACCAAAGACAGATTCAATATTTAACGCACTTTATTGCGTACAACAGATATATCTGGAGACCAACGAGTCTGACTTTTGCCTTTCGTCTTCCTCTTTTATACAGACATTTTAAGTTGGACCCTGAGCTATGCATTATCTCCAAGTCTGGTCATCTAACATTCTTGCTCTAAATATGTATGTTTCACAGTAGTTAAAACTTCAAACTCGTACTGTTGTGAATCTTTGCTGTAAACTCGCGGTAAAACAAACACTCCCCAAGGGCACCCTTTCCAAAATATTGCTTCCTGCGCCCACCATCGTCTCTGAATGCCCCCGTTGAAAAACACTGTTCTTGTGCCTAGTTGAAAGTTTGCTTGTGGAATTGATTTCTTTCTTAACGCTGAAGGACGTAACTTTCAAAAAAGGAAATATTTACGTCTCGTTCTCTCGGAAATCTTGAATGTCACTGGTGTGATGTCAGTTCAATTTATTGAACAAAAAAATATATAATGCACATGCGTTTTAAAATATTCTTCATTCGAACAGGTGAGTTGACATACGATTTTTTAAATTATATACAAACATGAATCCAATGAAATGTATCTACGGTAGCATAAATACAGAATCTACTAGTCTAAACTTGCCTTGGTAATGTTTTCAGATTACAATACTACTAGCTCGGCTAGTAAACAAATCAAACAGCGGGTACAGACGGCTACAGGCGACGAGCTGCCAAAATGAATCTGATGTAGCATACATACGCAAACGTGAGAATAGCCAGCTACTAGTCTACACTTGCCCTGGTAATGTTCTCGAATAACAGTACTACTAGCTGGGCTAGTAAACAAATAGTAAACAAGCTGTACAGATGGCAGCTCACCTGTATCCACAGAAATGTGGACAAATGCCAATTGTTTTTGCCAGGTAATTAGTTGTAGCCAATTACTAACAACATATGAGGTTATTCCAGGCAGCTAACATTCTCTTTGCTGGCAAGCTGACATTATTAGAAGCTGATAGTAGTAGCATAATAAATATAACCATGTTTGCACCTGTTTATAGCCACATTAACACCAATAGGGCTTTTACTAATTTACTAACAACAGTGTGAGGTTATCTAGGAAGCTAGCGTTTTAGCTAACTTTAGTTGCTTATTTAACAAAATAATTGCCACATCGATCAGCATCAAAGTTTAATGCATTTTGTTCAATGAGTTCCATCCGTCGCTGATAGGCAGCTGCACCAATGTTCACTTCAAACAGCATTTTTTAAATTTAAAACTATTTTCTTAGGTACTGTGTCACGTCCCCGCCTCCGCGAGCGCGCAGCAGAGGGCGCCCGCGCCCCCGAGTCTCAGTGCGCGTCAAGTCACACACCTGTCACCAATCATCACTCACACACCTGTCCCCACTCACCTCGTCACTACGCATACAAATACTACTCCCTGCCACTTCTCCCCTGCCAGATCAATGGTTCATGTTTACATGCCACATCTCGCGCTTTCCAGTCTCTCATCCTGCCTTCCCGTGTTTTCCGACCGATTGCCCGTTCCCGACTATTCTACCTGAGCCCTGCCTGTACTTTTGTTCCTCGCCGGTACTCTGATCTCTCGCCTATCCCCGACTACTCTGCCCGTTCCCTGACTGTATCTCTGCCGCCAGCACGTTTACCGACCTTCTGCCTGTCCCCGACTACTCTGCCTGCTGTTCGTCTGTGCCTTCGTCGCCGTTACGTGAGACGCCTCACCTCCCAACCCCGTCCGTTCAGCCTGTCTCTGCCCCTCTCGCCCCCAGTCCGCACTTGGGTCCTAACCTGCGTCCGTGACATACTGTTACAATCTGAAATGTTTCCATAAAAAAAAAAAATATTGGCTAGCGTTTGTCACTGCATAATCTACAAAATGAGAGTAGCCACCTCTTCTTTTGTCCAGCTTCAGCTCTATGTTTTCTACATCAATTGCATCACTTCCTATGTGCAGGATAACATTTCTCATCACTGCGAGAGTATATCCTGTTACAACCATGAAGCGTTGAGGAGGTGTGGGGGTGCTTTTCTGGTGACAATGTATGTGATCTATATCGAATACAAGACACACTAAACCATCATGCCTACTACAGAATTTTGCAGCGATACACTATGCCATCTTGTCAGGGCTTAGTGGGGCATCTTGTGTTTTTCAACAGAAAACTGACCAAAAACACACCTCCAGGCTGTTTTAAGGGCTTTTTGACAAAGGAGAGTGATTGTGCAGCATCAAATGACCTGGCCTCCACAATTACCCAACCTCAACCCAAATAAGATATTTGGGTCTGCTTCACCCAGTTGGATCGCTGAGTGATGTAAAAGCAGCTAACAAGTGCTCAGGATTTGTGGGAACTACTTCAAGACTGTTGGAAATGAAGCTGGTTAAGAGAATGCCAAGAGCGTGCAAAGTTGTCTTCATTGCAAATGGTGGCAAGTTTGAAGAATATTTTTAAACACCTTTTGGTTACTTTATGATGAAATGTTTTTTCATGTTTTTTCACTATTATTCTATCATGTGGAAAATAGTCAAAATAACAAAGTACCCTTAAATGTTAGATGTGTCCAAACTTTTTGTAGGTGTTGGTCCAACTTAAAATATTTGTGTAATCAATTTAAAAAACTTGGAGGGCTGACTCAATGACAATCAGAACATATCTGCAATTCAGCTCAACTCCAGTGTAACAAATGGCACACCTCCTGGGTGCTCCTAAGGTTGCTGATCGATAGAGATCATCATTCTGATGTGGCCCTCTCATCTTTTTCTGTAGCTCCAACAGCCCTACATTATTCCCTGGAAGTGATGATTTGAAACGGAGGGGGTTAGGAGTAATTGACAAAGGGTTAGGGATGTTGATTGTTTCGTTCATTTTATTAATTGGTTCTCAAAACAACCCTTATATTTTTCCTGTCTACGGTTTATTAAGTTTACTAGGGAAATATTGGTATCCCAGGGACATCAAACATGTAATCAAACCATGCAAAACAAATCCACTTCAGAAGAATAGAAGAAATCTTAAGCCCATCAGGAACTTCATCAGAGAAGTAACAGACACTAGGTCACTGCATTCAAGTGGCCAAAATGTATCTCACCTTCTTTAAAAGTGACCTAATCCTGTCTTAGTCACATCAGAGGCAATTAAAATCGAAGTGATTTTCAAGTGGGAAGAAGGTTATTTGGGGACTGCTTGGTCCATTTCAATCATCTTGAACTGGCGGTCACTTTATTTTGTTTGCTAGGTAAGACTTTTTGGCTGGAGAGAGATCCAGCTTTTACATCTTACAAACTAACAACATACAATATTTCAAGTTATCATTGATTTTTTTAATTAACAATGACACAAACCGATTTGTTGCTTTACACTTGTCGGTCCAAAACCTGTCTAAATCTAGCTGTTTTGGCCCAGTCTAAAGTAAGGTAGAGACCTAATCACTCATCAGGTGCTATCATCTCACTTCAAAATGAAACGTTATGACTTAATAGACATTTATTCCTCTTTGGCAGTCATGCAAATATGTGAAATCGGATAGATGATGTGGAAAGCCTCCTAGGTGGATATTGATTGGTGCCATTATGGAATTGTACGCATATAAACTGTCATGACTTACAGTAACACTCCAATGATTAGGGCCCATTTCTGTCACATGACCTGGAGACACTTCCTTATTAGCCGGGGCCATTATGAGAAAATGTAATTTTACAAATGGAGTTAGAGAAGGATAAATATTGATTAATCTAATTTTAGCCTGTGTTATGGTTGTATCTGATTATGTAGTAGCCAGTAATTGTATGTTTTAACGACTATAAGCTCATCTTTTGAGTTTCCTTATCTACGTTTGTACAATATGTCAGAAGTTCTGGGAAATCAACTGGTTCTTAATGATGTCCCAAAATGTTTGCAGAATATTGATTATTCTTTTTCCACACTCTAGAAAGTAAAAAGAAACAGGTATTTGTTACTCATATGCACTCCTTTGAAAATGATTATTATATTGGCCTAATAGTCTCACCCCAATTTGACTATCACAGAACTATATCCACATGAAACACAATATTGATTTTCTCTCTAATGAACAAATTGGATTTTTCGCAACCAACCAATTTAATGCTTTCCAGTGTTTTCCGTTAGCTTAGTTTTTAGGGATTACAAACAGCAATCACTCAAGTAGAATGACTTGTTGATCCCGATTTCCATTATTTAAACATCTTTTCATTTGGGCAAATAATCTCTCCCATGACTCAGGAAGTAGCCAACCCTTGGCACATGGTCGGTCAGTGTGCAAAGTCAATACTAACACCACTGCATGTTCCCTTCATTTCCTCTTTTTGACTATCTTTCTTATGAGGGAGATGGGCTTAATGATTTGAGTCCGGTTGAAAATGGGTCAAATAAGCAATTCAGCTCACCGACTAAAGGAATTAATTGCATTTATATATATATATATATATATATATATATATATATATATATATATATATATATATATATCTATAGCTATATCTCTATATCTATCTATCTCTCTCTCTCTCTCTCTCTCTCTATATATATATATATATATAGTACTAGAGAGAAGGTCATGTATATACCTCCTTATACACCTCCTCATTCAAGGGTACTTGGTTATTCGCAATATTTTCCACATTGTAGGATAATAATGAAGATTTCAAAACTATGAAATAACGCCTTATGCCTTGATGACAGCTTCGCACACTCTTGGCATTATCTCAGCCAGCTACTGGAGGTTTTCACTTGGAACGCATTTCCAAAAGTTTTGAAGGAGTTCCCAGATTACACTTGATATGAAGTTGATATGGACATTCCTTACAATTCATAGTACATTTGATATGAAATGTGGGAATTCTTTAAATTTCACATTTCTTCACTTTTGTCCAACTCCTTCAAAACCGTCTCATTTGTTCAGTACATTTCTACCGTTTTTTTACCTGAGGCACATTAATTGATCATATTCTTTACAGTGGAAATGTTTTCAAAACTCTCCAATCTATAAGATGTTGGACTCATTGTATCTATTACTACTATGGTTGTCCCAGTTTCAGTGGATTATGTAGCATTAATTGCTCAGTTTTGCCACACTGTATTCCTTCTGAGTTCAGGTTTTCAGTGAAAGAATATCTGTTGGATTTTTTCTGGCTGGATTCCAATGGGATCTACTAGTCACTTTACTAGCAAGCATGTCATAACTCGTAGGTCAGGGGTGGCTTATGAAGAAAGAAGTCAAAGAGAAGTAGTACTGTAGGTCATCACCAAAATATCATGAAATGTATAATATGTGATCATAAAGGGGCATCTTTAAACAGAAACATTCATTTAGGATGTCACTTTAAAAGACTTGGACATATGCACTCAACACTTCGTAACTTGGAAATTTACAAATACAGCATTAAATCTGAGCCTGCTAAAACAACTGGGCCAGAAAGTGTTCACTTTAGGACCTCAATGCCTTGTTCTAAAACACATGTTCAATTAGCACAAATGCACTGTGGGGCCATAGCAAAGAATGCTCCGTACTACAATCTGCATCAAACTATAGATGTGCCTGAAATCCTTACATGTTTTAATGCTATATTTAAGCTTCTCCCTTCAGGGGAACATATTAAATGTAATGTAGCCCTATGCTAAACAGCGCATGAGATTGATTAGCTCTGTGAATAAATCCTGCATAAGCCAAATACCAATGTTGACATAGGCTACATGTAATTGATTAAATGTTCTCAAATTAGATCAAAGTGTCTAATCAAAGTTGATGTTGATTTTTCTCCTTGAAATCGTATGATAATAAGCAGTATGTCTATGCAAAGATGTTGGCTATAAACCTGCACCGATTACATAGCATTGTCAATTGTCAATTAATTGTTCGTCAACACTACACACATTACAGATCAAGATAATAAAAACAAAAGTAGACCTACAAATACGTAGTTTCAAATCCCTCTGCTGACAATATATTTTTGCGAATAACATTTTCCTCTGATCATTCAAAAATAATGATCTCTCACAAAAGATGCTGAAGCTTCTTTGTGCATGGGGTGTTCTTCACATTTACTGTATTTATTCTTTATAAGTTACTTACTAGTTGCAGCTTGTCCCCATCAAGTTACCTACAAAAAGAATGGCAAACAGCAGCTGGGGTGAAATGCATGGCGAGGACGGTTCGAAATAGGCTTCTAGGGGCCTGTTTCGATGTCGTGCAAAGCTAGAAAAAAAGCCCTTCATCAATCAGAAGCAAAGAAGCGCCAGGCTTAAGTTGGCAAAAGACTTAGACCATAGGATTAGACCGTAGAGGAATGGATTAGGGTCATCTTCTCTCACAAGTCAAATTTTCAGCTATGCCCAACACCTCATCGTCTAATGGTCAGACGAAGACCTGGTGAGGCCTAAAAGCCACAGTGTCTCACACCCACTGTGGGCAGATTTGTCTTTGTGAAGGAGGCATGAATCAAGCCAAGTACAAGGTTATACTGGAAGAACACCTGCTTCCTTCTGCTGTGACAATGTTCCCCAACTCTGAGAATTGTTTTTCCAGCCGGACAGCGCCACAAGCCACACAGTCAGGTCAATCAATGTATGGATGGAGGACCACCAGATCAAGACCTTGTCATGGCCAGCCCAGTCTCCAGACCTAAACCCCTTTGAAAACCTCTGGAATTTGATCAAAAGGAAGATGGATGGTCACAAGCCATCAAACAAAGCCATGCTACTTGAATGTTTGTGTCACAAGACTGGCATTAAGTCACCCAACAGCAATGTGACAGATGAGAGCATGCCAAGAAGCATGAAAGCTGTGATAAAAAAATTGGGATATTCCACCAAATATTGATTTCTTCACTCTTCCTAGGTTAAAACATTAGTGTTTTGTTGTTGAGAAATAAATATGAATTTGTTTTCTCTGCATAATTTGAGCTCTGAAAACAATGACAATTATCTATTTTTAACAGTTTTATATTTTCTACAAATAAATACTAAATGACAGTTTTTTTTTAGAATTTGGGAGTAATGTTGTCAATAGTTTATAGAATGAAACAAGAATTTCAATTTTACTCAAACACATCAATGAATAGTAAAACCAGAGAAACTGATTATTTTGCAGTGGTCTCTTAATTGTTTTCGAGAGCTGTATATGAACTTTCTGGACATCCCATTCTAAAACCATGGGCATTGATATGGAGTTGACTCATGCTCTGCAGCTATACAAGCAGCCAATCTTCTGGGAAGGCTTTCCAAAAGAGTTGAGTGTCTGTGGGAATGTGTGCCCATTCAGCTTAAAGACCATTTGTGAGGTCAGGCACTAACTTTGGACGAGAAGGCTCAACATCAATGGCTGACAGTCACTGTTCCAATTCAACCTAAAGGTGTTCAGTGGGGTTGAGTTCAGGGCTCTGTTCAGGCCACTTGATCAACCTCATCAAACCTTAACTTTATGGACCCTCCTTTGTGTGCTGGGGCACATTCACACTGGAACAGGAATGGGCCTTCCTTAAACTGTTGCCACAAAGTTGAAAGCGTCCAATTGTCTAAAATGTCCTTGTATCATATAGCATTAAGATAACTCTTCACTCGAACTCTCGAAGGGGCCTGGCCAAAACCCTGAAATTCAGCCCCAGACCATTATCCCTCCTCTACCAAACTTCACAGTAGGCACTGTGCATTCTGTTAGATAGTGTTCTCCTGGCATCCGCCACCCCCAGATTCATCCATCAGACTGTCAGATAGTGAAGCTTGATTAATCACTCCAGAGAACCCGTTTCAGCTGCTTCAGTGGCAGCATGCTTTACACCAATCCATCCGGCTCTTGGCATTACGCATGTTGATGTGAGGCTTGTGTACAAATCCTCGGCCGTGAAAACCCATTTTGTGGGTTGTCCCGAAGGAACAGTTCTTGTGCTGATGTTGTTTGCTGGGGCAGTTTGCAGCTCTGTGGTGAGTGGTGCAACTGATGATAGGCAATTTTTATGCACTATGCCCTTCAGCAGTCTACCACTTTGTGGCTAGACACTTCCAATTCACAATTAGCACACTTACAATTTATTGGGGCAGATCTAGTTGGAATATATTTCAAAAACTGACTTGTGGCAAAGATGGCATCCTATGACAGTCACAAGTTGAATGTCACATAGCTCTTCAGTATGACCCATTTTACTATCTGTGTTTGTCCATGGAGATGTAATGGCTAGGTGCTGGATTTTATGCACATGTGAGCAATGGGTGTGACTGAAACACCTGAACTCGATAATTAGTTGGGATATCCACATACTTTTGCTCATATAGTGTATATGAACCAATGGAAAGCCCATTCTGGCAATCTGTAGTTACAGCTTTAATTCAGTCTTTGGTTGGTGTAGATGAAGTCTAACATATTTGATTGGGAAATGAGGCATTGTATCCAGTACAGTGACATTAGTTACTCCTTTTGGTGAATTTTTGGATTGCTATAAGCCATCCTAACTTTAAAATGTTGCTAAGGTTTGCAGTTTTCCATGATTGGTTAAAAATTGTTACAGTATGTGTTCTGATCCTAATAACTTTGAGATTCTGTATAACAATTTATTATTTCCATTTGAATTTGAGGTACACTTCCAATTTGAATCAAAGCAATTTATAGATATGTGCTTTCCACTGAAGGAACTGGATATTGACCATTCCAAATAGTCAAAGAAGTGGGATGTCTCCGTGAGAGACTTGATTTACTGAAGTGGGAGGACACGCTCTCCTGTTTGGTGGTGGTACTGTAGTGACCTTGGGAAGGCCACTACTCGCCCCTCCAAAGGTGTAATCCCTATGTGGAGCAATGGCCAGTGCGCCCCGTCTGGGGAGCCAAAGATTTTTGTTACATTGCCCGCAAAATGCTACATGACCAATTATGTTCTGATGCATTTTCAATATGTCAACCTTTTTTTAGGTATTTTCTACTTTTTAGCTGCAGTTGAATTCTGTTGAATCTACCACAAACTCTTATGAGGATCCAGTAAAAGAGTAAGCCCTCACCATTACTGTAAATACATCTCTAAAGAGAGTACCAAAGTTTCATCTGAAGAACGAAATCTTTACCTGAACACATCACTGACCACTCTGGAAAAATACAATGTGCTCAAATACCAAAGAAATTAAGAAACGTAAGCAGATATAAGGCTGAATTGTCAATCAAATAAAAATTTGGGTCAGAGAACCCATTCTAAGTAGGTAATGTATTGGACCTGTTCAAGAGGTTAAAGTGCTACCACGCCTCAGAGGTTCTTAACAATCCACACAGGAAAGAATTTGAATCGGTAAACCACACAATCCTATTCCAGGGGATCTGGAGTGCGTAACTTTGTCATCTCGAGGGGCACTGTGAAAACTAACACTTACTGAAGCAGCCAAGGAGCCAGTCAAGCGGCAGCCTTTGGCCTGAGGGAAATTCCAGCCTCGGGGGTAGAGTCAGAGTTTCCAGAGTATCCTATAATGGCATCGACAAAGGGTAACACCAGCGCCATCCAGAGAAAGGTGGTCCATATTTCGGTTGGACTAGGTCATCCAGGCTGAGTTTGCTCGCACATCAGGTCTCAGAGAAAGAAGGTGAATTTCATAGGGTAAAAAACTTGATTTTAGATGGTTCCGCGCCCTGAAAGTAGGGCCAAAAGAAACAGTAATCCATGATTATAGACATTTAGCCACTGTTTAGGCAAAAATCAATGGAAGTCATTGGGGCATTTGTCTTTTTATTTTGGAATGGCAAAACTAACCTGACCCAAGATCAATCTAAACATAGGGTTGATTTCAAGAGATTTTGAGTCATACTCTTAACATTGGTTTCTCAACATTATCTTGTCTTTTTAGATGTTGAATGTATGTAAAATAGAAATGTAACATAAAAATGCTCCAACAACTGGACAAAAGGAAATTGTGCTTAAAGCCCAAGTTTTTCCTCGATTTTAAGCACCTATCTGAGATCTAGGGGCCCTGAGAATAGGATTGGATAACCGTCGAGCAGATTTACTTGCGTGGTTCCCGGCCACTGCATCATCGCAGCGCCTCCTGCCTCTGGATCAATGGGGATATTTACTGCGCCTGTTTTGGGAGGCTTTTCACAGTAAGCAGAGCATTAAACAAACACAAGGCATGCCTCATCTCAATGACAGGACTGTCTGTCTGTGTCTGTTTGTCCGTGTCAACACAAATTCCAAAATGTCATGCACATTCACTTAAACAGATATTACCAGCAGGCCGGAGATGGGACGGCGCCAGACTATTTTATTAACAGGAGACAGAAGACAGTCGAATAATGCATGCACGTTGTGGGTGCCATGTGTCACAGATGTGGAGCTTTTAGTAGAATGCAGATCGATTGCCGAGACCCTGTCTGCCCAGGTGCCATTCTTCAATTTTTTATATGAATTGTTTTATCTACTGTACGTATGGTGGTTTACAGTGTCATAACAATAAGACTTGAACTGTTTATTGCACCCGCAATTGTTGACAAACTTCTACAACAAATCATGGCTTATTTATTATTGTTAATATGCATTTTGCCGCTGGTATCGCAAATGCAATTGTGTTATTTGTTAGGTTTATGGATGTTTAAAATTGTTCATAAATTGCAAATTGTGTGTTTTTAACCTCTGTCCTGAATTCCCATGTACCTCCTGCTCTGCTGGCTGGTGCAGCTTAATTGAAATCACTTGAGGTAAAATGTCTTTCCTCCACAAAGTGCTTTTATGAAGGTTGAACTACAGCCTATTGAATTATATAATAAAATGCCATAAAACTGCTGCTCTCCAAAAGTTGAACAAAAGTCTTTATAGTTATATGGCCTGTTTGGAAAATTACACATTTTCACTCTGTAATAGCCAGCACATGAGCTCAAGAATGAGTGGAATGCTAAGCGTCAAAAAGGACAAAATGCTGGCAGATTGAGAAAATGTGAGTATTACACTGCCAAAGAATTTCATTGTGTAAGCCTCTGTGAGGACACAGCTGACAGCACCATAATGTAAATCAAGGAAAACTTAACAGTCACACCCTTTGTGTAATAGCCCTCGTGTGTGAAAAATAAATAGACAATGTTTCAGTCAAACATTTGAATGAATGCTATTATGTGTAATAATGATCATGTTGAGTGTGGTTAAACTATAGGGCTATCTGTCCATATTAGAAAATAATGCATCTATTTGCTGGTGGTGATGCGTTGATTTCATGAGGTGTCCTGTTGTGTGCTGTCGTCCCCTATTACTTTTTATAGGATTACAGCACTTAATTTTTTTTCCCCTTCAGGTGCTCTGATTTGATCACGTCAATATCATTTCTCTATCCCAATAGTCATAGCCGCCTGCTGCTTAAAGGTTGCGTGTGAGGGCAGACACAATTTTGTCCTAGACATAACATTCATTTAAATGGACACTGTGGTGTATACATGAGGAAAGTAAAAATGCTGATATTTGATAATCCTATTTATTTTTCTTGGAAATAGTTCAATAATTTTATTTTGGTTTCTATTTTTATAATACATTTAAAGATGTTACTTTATAATCCACAAAAAAGAAAAAAGTAGTTCATAACGTTCACCTAATATTGTAATAGTCAGGACTACATTGGCCACATTCGCGTCTGAGTATGAATGTTCTGTTGGAGGGGAGAAAAGACTATGATTGAGAAAAATGTATTCGTCTAGAAATAGGAGCACATGATATTGGGTTCTGTTGTCCTAAATTAACAGGTTTACAGCTTTAATAAATGCATGAACCAAAGTACTTAGTTTTCAAATGCACAAGCAAGCTGTCTATGATTTCTACTCAGAATTACAAAAGATGGTGTTCCAGTGTTGAGTGTATTGTTAAAGGATAAAGAAAACAACATCCGCTTTTATCTACAACATAGATAAAAACTGATAAAAGCAACAAAAAGGTTATCTAAACACACATGTTTTTCTAACATAAGCACGAAGCATAATATGATAGCCTAATTCAATTATTTGTTCCAGTACAGTATACTCAAATTCACCTGTTGTCGTGCAAGTAGCTGTATACAAACAATTCCAACATATTTTGAATCGTTGTTTACAAGGGATTCCAATTTATTTCGAATAGCTGTTTACAAATGATTGCAACCTCCTTTTGAAAAGCTGTACACAAACTGTTCAATTCTATGTAATATTGAAGAAGTGTACAAATTATTCCAACCTTTTATTGAATAGCTCGAAACAGATGGTCCTAACCTTTTTGAGTGGCTTAAACTTTGTACACTCTCATTGCATCAATCCCACAGTTCAGTGTGTAGTATCTCAACAAGACTGGATCTCACACCAGCACAGACAGGCAGTGGTAATTCGCCCCAGATGGCGTGCGTGTGCGTTTGTGTGTGTGTGCATGCGCATGTGGACCACGTGTGAGGTGGCGTGACACACCAGGGGGCGATGCTGGGCGGTCGACCACCAGCACTCGCTTTATCTGTCACACACACACACACACATGCGTGCGCACTCCCGGTGTGATTACTCAACCAACTTAAATCTTCATCACAAATGCCGCAAAGAGATCCCACTAAACCACACACACCACAGCAGTACAAAAAGGAAGATCTTCAAAGGAGGATCTTGAACGTGATCAAGTAGAGGAATCATGTCACCATAAAGCTGGCAAGCGGTACGTCGATTTGACACAATATGTCCCTCAGGGAAAAACAGAGGTTTTTCCCATCCGCTCGATCACGATGATCACGTGACATGCTGTTGCTGCTGTGCTGCGTTAACAAAGGTGTATTCTGTCTGACACAACGTGACATGGCGTGTATAGCTGGGAATAAAGTACTGTGTGGTGTTTCCGGTCTCCTGCTACAGTTGCCAATGTAGCAGACAACGTAATAACGCAATGACGTAATTTGCTTATACAGTTCAAATGATTTAATGGTTTTGGCCCTGTTTTATTTGTAACAAATTAACATAGATTAAGTGTCTTTAGCCATGTCTGTGAACAGTATATTTCAGTTTTTTGTTTCATTGGACACTGAGAACATACAGTAGTTGACTATTAATTAAAGTCATGGGTAAAACAAACAACATATATCATCGTTAATTATCTAGGCTATACTGAGTGAGTCATAAGCTAATGTAATTTCAAAAATGTTTGTACGCTTTACTGGCTGCGCTAAAAGCTTTGAAGGATATTTGCCAACACAAACGTTATAAATAAATTGACTAGGATTTGTAAATATTATAACTTTTGCACTACATATCATCTTCATGGAACATTGGAAACGTAATCCTGCATTGATTGTATACAACCAAACTAATTTATTTGTTCTATTTTTGTGCGGTGAGTCCTATTCCTCAGGTTAGAAAAATGTCGACCATCGAAAGTCTCTCATTCACACACACACACACACACACACACACACACACACAAACGTCACACCACACAATGATTTGTGACAAAATAATAATGTTGCTCAAATCCATGTAATAAAAATGTTATAAACACACTTTTACACTTACTATTATGGTAGAATAAGATGAGCTCTTATTTGTGCAATATGTTAGTTTTTGCAGATACAACACATCCCTGTCAAGGGAATCTAGAAAACAGATGCTAGCTAATTATATTCTTTCATTAATTATTTTTTTCTCTACAAGGGAAAAATAAATGTTCCCAAAATTGAACATGTTCCCTCTTTTCATCTGTCAGGACTTATATATATTTTAATCACCATCAATGTCTGGGAATATAACGCTTAACTGCCATTCATCCCCAGAAGGAAACAAGTATTTATTTTATGTTCCCAAAATAAATGGCAGTTTCAAAGGGGCCGTCAGGCAAATGCTTTTACATTTAACAGAAATATTTTGTAACATCACCTCTAAGGGGAAGATCTGTCTTTTTACTGGGCCTATTGATTTCACAACACACACCTTTGGGATGGCAACCTACATTAAGCAAATAACACATTTGATACTTGTAATGATGTCGGGAAAGCTACATTAGCTACACAACCCATACCATATTTTTTTATTCTCAAAAGGCAATGTCAGCATTAAAGCAGGAAATCACAGCTGCTGCTAAAAAACGTTTTAATGACAAAACAAGTGCAATTGAAAAATATTACAGGAACTAAACTTGGAAGCAATTACTACAATGGCTGCTGTGGTTGTTTTGATATGTTGTTTGGTTGTGATCAAATAAAGATTAAACATATGTCTGTTAGTTTGCGGTCTGCTGGTAGGCTACAATTTAGCTCAGATTTCACCCTATCATGAGGTTGCTAAACAACATTGCACCCCACTCCCCCATGCATGTCTGTCTGAAAGGTTTCTTTAGAGTTTGAGAAATATGTTAAAGGATAGTTCACCAAAATTATTAAATTACATACATGTCTGCGGAATATGAACCAGGTATGTTAACAATCCAACATTTGTTTTAGATTCCTTGGCACTGTTGCCAAATCTTGTTTTCTTTTATCATTTGTGGTGCAAATCTTTTAAAATGTTAACATGTTAGAATGTGGAAGGAATACCAGAAACCCAAAGAATAAATCACTGTAATTCCTAGTCCATATACTGTTTGGTAACCTACATGAAATTTGATGTGTAATTTGTAATCAATTCTGTAATTTAGACAAACTTTCCCTTTCGTATCAGGATTGCTAGTGGCTGAATTATAAAATGGGTTGTGATCATTTCAGTGGATGATATTGATAATGTATGATTTTAATAGTTTTTTCCCTGTATTTTTGCCTCAAGCATGTCACTTAAACCAATCTAAAAAATATGTGTTCCTATATTTTAGATGGTGCAAAAAATATTCCGGTTGAAAGAATAATATAAACATCAAGCAGAGAATAGTAGTTGTGCCTGCATTGAAACAGTAGCATCCCAATCCACAATTTCCACTGTGCAAAAGTGTTTTTTCATCCATAAGCTTGTAACACACATTTTCCCTTTTTATTACTTTTCAAAATTAAAATATTGACATGTTTTTTCTAAAAAAAACATTTACCACCAAACTGTATGTTCCCAGTGTTAAACATGAAGGCTTGGGTCTCTCTTGAACCTCGTCGGACAAAACATGTCAGTCAGTGGTCCTATTATCTATATATTTTGAAGCAACAACAAAGAGCATCTTTCTACATTCTTCTTTTATACATTTGCTAATATTTCGTTCTGCTTTAATATACAGGTAGAATGAGGAACAGATAAAAATTACTGGACTTTTCAGTATATAAAAAGACATGAAAAACAACATCCAAGCAAACCCCTACTAACCTCCACAAAAAAAATGTTTAATAACATTAAATATCAACAGCAAATATTACTAATAATAAGGAATACCATCAGCAAATAATAGTAATAATAATTAATACCAACGGCAAGTGCAGAGAAGGAGACAAGTCAAACAGAAGCGACCTGTTCTCTCTTTTTTTATTGGAGAAGAATTTGATTGAGTGGATGAGGAGGTACTCTGAGGAGCAGCATAAGATGCCATACCAGAGGCCCGACTCTGCAAATAGTAGGAATGGTACGCTGAAAACAATTAAAACAACACGTGATAGATAGCTCAGTAAAAGGTTAACGATAGGTCACAGACAAAACGTCTTGTTGAAAAAGTGCATTCACAAACATGACAAATACTCTGAACTCATGATGTCTATTTTCATGATACAAAATATGCATACCTGTTTTAGATTTGTCTGTATTTATATACATATGTAGTTCTTTCAAAGGATATCTTTTTTTTTCTTAAAAAAAAGATTAAAAGCAGGTTTGTAATAATAGCAGCTTTAGATATCTCAGCTTCTTCACTGTGCACCAGACATGTTACACATGGTCTTGGTTGATATCCAAATAAAACTTCACAATTTGTCTCCGACATGATGTATTTATTGAAAGAGATATTTATAAGTGAAGTCTGCAGTTTAGAAAAAAAGGATCAATAAAATGCTGGGGCCATTAAATATATTTTCTTATACCCGCTTTTTTGTCAATATCATAAATACTAAAGACACATGACAATATTATAAGACAATGCTGGGAGACTAAATGTAAAGATTAAAATAGTTCAAATATTTTTTTCAAGTTTTCTACTTCATGTGAAAAGAAAAATTGTAGGCGAGCACAGAAACACTACATGGCCAATGTTCTTCAGTCCCTTTGCCTTACAAAGGTAGACAGTCTATGCACGTATAACTTCTTGCTCAGCATCATTTCAGTTCTTTCACAATAAGAAGTTAGCCCATCACAAATGAGTCAAGATATTCATTATCGAAAAGAATCCTTAAAAGCAGTCAAACATACGGATAGAAATCAATAAGTACCATGCAAATCTTGCAAGACAACATATTCTCACACAAGAGACAAAGAATTCTTTGTATGATCAAAATATCGAGGATGGGTGAAAGGGCGAAAGGCAAAGACCTCTAACCAATACTAAATATTATATTTCCAAAACCAAACAAAAAATGTAATCTGTACATAATATAGTACATAAGAGTTCAAACTGAATTAACAGTTTATTCCTTCTTGTAGGACTATTATTTTTCCTCGCAGCGTTTTTCACTATATGATAATGTCATTAATTTATCCCAATTTCTTTGTTCTCGTCCATAAATCTAGAGAAGGGCCGTCCTGCCCCAACCTCCATAGCTGTTTTGTCTAGCCCCGTCATGGAAGGACTGCTCCCAGCACGCACTCGCTCCAAACGGTCCATACTTCCGGACATTGCCCCCAGCGAGGTCAGGCCTCCCCCCCCTAGACTGACGGGCAACTGGGGGATGCCTCCATTTTGGATGACAGAGATCTCATTGTTCTTCATGGCCAGGCCGTTGGTGATGGCGGCAGCATACTGATTCCAGAATCCAGGGTCCACGTTCATGGCCCTCGCCGCCAGGTCCTTCTGAAACATCTCACTGAACTTCATGGCGTCCCCGCCCAGCAAGGCCATTGGATTCTCCACAGAGAGACGGCGTCCACGACGCGCTGGCGCGTTGTTCCACATGTGGGTCCCCATGTGTACCTGCATTCAGTCAACAGGAAACACAAGGAACAGACATTATCATTCTAGAGCCTCTTGTCTTTTTTTCTCATGTTCACATTCAAACATGTGTATTTTTCTTCTGCCATTTTTAACCATACCATTACAATTATCTCCATTGAATCCAATTGTCAAGGCTTCAAAAATCACTGAACAACAGCAACTAAGCTGCCTCATACCTTCAGGTTGCCTTTAGTGGTAAAGGCCCTTCCACAGATGGAACAGCCGAATGGTTTCTCTCCTGTGTGTGTGCGTTCATGGATCTGCAGGGCACTGGCTGAGGAGAAGTTCTTCCCACAATTGTGGCAGTTGTGCTGCTTGGGGGTGCGTCGAGGTGGTGGTGGCGCCAGCATCGGGGTAATGCTGGGGCTCATGGTGGTCTGGGGCACAGCAGTAGGTACTTGGATGCCCACTGGCATATGATGACTGCCATTGAAGGACATCGGCTTGTGCCTGTGCCCATTCATTTCCATTTTTATCATGTTGGAGGCGGTGTTTAACAGGCTGGAGTTGCTCAGTCCTAAAGAGAGTGAGAGTGAAGAAAAGAGAATACTCAGTTAGGAGCAAAGTCACATGGGTTATTTTAATGTCAGTGCTTTCTTTACATTTCTTCTTATTTATTTGCATCAACTCATTTTCCTTGGAAATGAAATTCACAGTTAATGTAATAATTGAATGTACCTTTATCTCTGCTGAGGAACATCATGTTGAAGTGGTTCTCTTCCTTGATGAAATGCCTACTGTGCTGGGTAATGCTAGCAGTCAGGTCCAGTGCCCCATTAGCTTCAGACACAGGTGCTGGTGATGGAGTGTCTGACTTCTCGGATTTCACTGTAGCCATGCCGTGGTTCTCAGCCATGCCCTCGTCTGCTGGAGTGCTGATGTTATGGTTGAGTGGGGCTGGGGACTTGGAATGAGGACTTTCAGCATGACTGTGAGCTGGGGAGAGGGGCTGCATGGACCCTGATGATTCTGACAGGGCTGGACTCCCAACACTCTGGCCCTCTAGTTCGCCCGAGGCACACAGCGAGTCATTGTTGAAGAAATCGTTCTCCACTCCAAACGCAGCACTTCCTCCATTCTGCATGGGCTTCAGCCCAAAGGAACGGTTCATATTGACAGTGGAGTCGATCATCTTCATCTGGTTCTCCAGAGCAGCAATGCTGGAGATGACAGAGGTAGGTGGGGAGCCGCCTGGGGAAAATCCAGAATAAGGATGGAGTGGTTTGGATGGGTCTATCAACATCTCGCCTTCCTTCAACTCTGCCTCGTCCTCCATGGCTGCCTCCATCTCATCCAGCAGCTCATCGTCGTAGTTGCTCATGGCGTCCAAGCTCTTCTCGTCAAAGGAGAGGTCGGTGTCCATCTCTTGGAGACTTTCAGGTAGGGGGGTATTGGGGATCTGCCCGCCCATGTGCATACGAATGTGCTGCTGCAGGACCACAGCGTTCGTGAACTTCTTCTGGCATATGGGGCAGGAGTGTTGTACCCGTAGAGGGGGCTTGGAACGGTGAACACCGAAGTGCGTTTTCAGGTTGCCCTTGGTGGTGAACGCTCGACCACAGACCTTACATTTGAACGGCCTTTCCCCCGTGTGGATGCGGTAGTGCATCTTGAGGGCACTCTGGCAGCTGAGTACGCGGTGACAGATGACGCACTGGTTAGGGTCAGTCATCTTCTTGTCTATGTTCTCCACAAGCTGCTGCAGTTTTGAGGTCTCTGACGTTTGCATAGAGTCCAGGAGGCCGCCAAATGGAAACTTGGCTTTGAACTGATCAGAGATCATGGGGAGAACTGGGTGGAAGACAGCGGAGGGGGCGATGATGGGTTCAGTGCACTGGGAGCTGTTAGTGGAGGTTGTTGCGGTGACCGTCGTGGCAAGGACCACCTGAGTAACGGTGGTAGTGGTGGTGGTATTCTCCCCAGGCCTGGATGAGGGGAGGTTTGGGGGCAGGTGGATGCCCTCAGCTTTCAGAACAGGAGGCATCTCTCCCCCTAACTTGGGTTGCGGCGACTGTGAGGTGGTGGTAATGCCGGCATCAGTGAATAGATTAGGGGACAGAGAGGCACACTCACTGGAGGGTGGAGAGGGTCTCTGGGGTGATCGGTTGAGGGGAGTGAGGCTTGGGGAATCCCCATAGCCTCCCATCATGCTGGGAAGAGTTGAGGGGAACTGAAGCCCAGCTGACGTGGGGACCGTGGGTAGAACAGGTTTGCTGTCCAGCCAGGTGGTCACCGGTTTCTCTGGGGGGAAGGACATGCCATACGGAATGCCTGAGCTTGTCGGCACATTATCCAGGTATTCCGGCACAGGATAAGGATTCATTTGGATGTGCGGGTACTTCTCCTTATGCCTCTGGAAGTGGACCTTCAGATTGCCCTTGGTGGAGAACCGGTTTCCACAGATGTTGCACTTGAAGGGCCGTTCGCCGGTGTGAGAGCGCAGGTGTATCTGCAGGGCACTGTCGCTGCCAAACACCTTAGCACAGAACCTACACTTATGCTTGAAGAAGGGATCCTCTGAGCTGGGCTTGGTGTCAAACACTGAAACGTTAGGCGGCTTTCCCTTGCGGTGCTTTATCAGAGCGGATAGTGGGTCGAGTGCGTTGGCCGTGGCGGCTATACTGGCGAGTGGGTTGGGGAAGATCACACTGCTGGGCGAACTGTGAGGTACCAGTGGTAGATTGGAGGGACTGGTGGTCACGAGGCTGCTGTGGCCTAGTGCCGGAGGGCTGATGGAATTCCTCGGTAGAGCTGTACCACCACTGCTGCTGCTGCTCATGCTTCCTCCAGCCGTGTATACTGATCCGCCACTGCCACTACTGTGTGCGATTGAAGCCATGCAGGTAGGCAGTAGAGACGAAAGTGTGTTACCACTGGACGGAGGGAAAGAGGCGCTTGTTGAGGGGTTGGGCATTGAAGAGTTGGACTGCTGACTACTGCTCTGCTGGGAATGGGAGAGAACAGGTCCGTCTATAGAAGAGGTGAGGGACGAGGAGGAGCCCTGGCTCGCCAGCGTGGAAGGCAACCGGATGGACAACTGGTGAACAGGGGGAGTGATGAAGCTATGCAGCTGCTGGAGTTGCCCAGGCACAGCAGGTAGGCAGGGGGACGATGGCACCTGGGAACCGGCTACGGTGGCGTGGTGGTGGGGGTGATGGTCCAGGGCCGGCTGAACAACAGAGGGTTGTCTTTGTATGGACGCCACCTGACTACGTATCTGTTCGATCAGTTGAAGTTGGTGGATCTGCTGCTGCTGCAGTGCCATCAGCTGATCCAAAATCATGGGAATTGCCATGGGGGAAACCCCACTCCCAGCCACCGCCGCACGGACACTCTGAGAGAACTGGGCAACTGCCACGCGTGTGCTATGCAGCGTCTCCAGGGTGACATTGGTGCTCGGCATGCTGTAGTTCGTCGCCAAGGACGGGTCAGCGTCGCTCAGCTGAGGCACGGCACCATCTGATACTGGGGAGGCGTCACACTCCTCAAGGTCCACAGATTTCTCAGGAGACAGCTCCAGATCCATGGGTTCATCCAGGACACTGGCCGCCTCTGGGGTTATCTCTGCACCATCATCTCCCTCAACAGGGCTGTGACTGCTGCCCTCCCCAGCCTCCTCACTGTCTGCCTGGTCACTGGGGCAGCTTGGCGTGGGCGATGGCTCCTCAACGTACTCCTGGGAGGCGTCAGGCTCAATCTCGTTCTCGTTCACTATGAGCACAAGTGGGTTCTTGGTGCAACTCGTTAGGTGTTCGCAGAAGTCGGACCACTTGAAAAACTCAGCACAACACTTCTCGCACACATGGGTTTCCTCGCTTCCACTGCGGCTCTCATTTCCACTGTCTGCGTCATCCTGCACTTCTCCTGTGGCTGAAGACAGAAGGGTATGGAAGAAGGTGGGAGAAAGACAGAGTGATGGGAGGGAAACAAAAAAGGAGAATTAATGAATATATAATCAATAGAGTTTCAACACATATTCTGCAAAGCAGCTCTGCAAAGGTTTAACCTTTGATTTTTTTTCTCCTTTCTTTTAACATAACCAGAATCGATATTCTCGTCTTTTTTTCTCTGAACAAATTGCCCTAGTTCACCAATTCTCAAGACCCAGTTTTGCGCATTCGAGCCCTCTCCATAGAGCCAGCTAATAATTTTCTTTGTGCAATCCATCAAATTATGAGGGCCTATCAATTGTGGATACTGCCGCTTAATGAAATTCCATAGAAGCCATTGATTTCCAATATTTCATACAATTCACAGCTGCCTCGTCTGTTGGGTACAAATCAGTTCTTTGATGGGCCCATTAGGATTCTCCTCTGCTATCAAGCCCAGTCATTTCCACCTGAATTTCAAATGCCTGAGCCTCTTCGTTTAGCATTGCTAAGGTAATACATAAGCCCAGCAACTAAAGTGAATAAGTCAATAAATATATTAAACCGTTAGCAACTCCTTGTGACTAGCTGCAATGCAATATGAAGGCCTGTTGCTTTTTACTATGAGATGGATATATTTTAATGTAAATCCTTTGGTTGTTGTTTATTTCTCATAGAGTGCAACATCAAATTTTACCTGGAAGGAAAATGTGGATGAGAACCCAAAATATCATAATTACAAAAAATGGTTGAAGCTTTCGCTATCTAAATGATAAACATTCAGCTTTGGTAATTTTTTTTATCCTTGAATGCCTTTTTGAAATGAGACTCAAATGACATACTAGTGCCATGGCAGAGATGTCTCTGATTAGTTAAATGTGTTTGATAATAGTTGTTAGAAGCCACTGCTTTGCACTGAAATCAAGTGCCAGGAAAGCAAGCATGTTCAGTCAAACATGGTCTATACCATTAAAACAGACCCTCTTATCCATTAATTTTATTTCATGTTTAAGTGGATGCATGACTGAGTATGTGTTTGTGTGTGTGTGTGTGTGTGTGTGTGTGTGTGTGTCAGGGTATTGTTAATTATTCCCGTAAAGTTTGCTACTTACTTTGTTACATGGGTAACTGCATGACTGCTTTGCTTCAGAGACCACTATGACTTGACACCTATAGACAAGTAATTAGAAAAAAAAATCTTGCTCCTTCTACACTCTCATTTTTTTTCTTGTTTTGAAGTCCTCAACATGTGCTACAAAAACAAGGACCGAAGTAGTGGGTGGGAATTTGACCAAGTCAAATTTTCAAAATGTCACCTTACAGTGTGATTTTGTATTGGGGTTTCTATCAATTTAGATAAGGAAGACAAACATATTTATTTCCAGTTGATACATAATGAATAATGGAATTTGAATGATTGAATGATTATTTCTGAACGAAAACCACTTGTAAATACATTGATACACACAAACACAAGACTTTTCACCCAAGAACAATTACAAGAATTAGTGTATGAAATATTATTATTATTATGATTTTCATGATTATATAAACTAATACAAACCCAATAAAATAGTGTTTTAAATCTGTCATTTCAAATCAACCAACCAGCAGTAGGGTCTAAACTGTTTGTGTGTGCGTTTATGTGCGTGCGTGACTGAGGGTGTTTTTATGTGCTCATGCCCCTTGAGGGCATAGGAACAAACACAGGTGAAAAGAAAAGCAAAACCAAGAACATGGCTCTTCTCCAGGGAATCAGTAAGCCATGAGTTGACAAATGGGAGCACGTAGAAAGCATAAGATGTGGATGCTTGCAGTGTTTAGGCAAACAATTGCCCCAGTGAAGAGTGTTTCTGCGGTATTTTTTGTAAAAAGAAAAACATGTCAAACCTCAGGACACATTCAGAATCACAACACAAACCACCGTCTTCCATCTGAAAAATACTGTTTTCGTTTCATATTCAGCAATTTAGGACAAATTATGTCAGCAAGCTCACCATAAAAGATTGAACAAGTGCTCCTAAACACAAAATATGCTTTGAATGATAATTGCATAATTTCTCACACACACACACTCACCATTAAGTAAAAGACACCCTACCAACATAATAATTTCCCTTAACACATTTTCTTTTTTTGTACGTACACTAACTAATGTGAATATTGCATATTTTTTGAGCCTGCAGATTGGTCAATAAAGTAATACGCTCTACAGTTCAGTTCATTTTAAAGGGCACCACATCGCCGACCCGTTCCACGGCAACCCGTGACCCCCACGTGTCGGTTCAATGGGTCGTTAGTGGAATAATTCATCCCTCTTCCTGTAATTTCTGGCCAATGGGGCGACTTCACTTTGCACTATCAGTGTCCGGTGTCTTTAACTTAATTAATAATCAAGAGAAAAGCTTTTGGAAAGGCTTTCAGCTCATCCCGGGGACCCGCTAGAGGCACAGCGACGCCAGCTGCAGGTATGATTTGATTTCTCCTCGCGTGGTGTGACAGAATGGCATAAATGAAGATGTACAAAATCAAGTTAAGGATATGAGTACAAACATGACGTGCACTGAAAGCCAGACACCGTTAATTTCATACACGATCTGTTTCAATGTGGATAAAATAAACCCATAAGTGCAATTCGTGAAATAGTTATTAACTTCACAACAGCCAAATAAAATTTAGAAAACAATGAAAAGGGGGTGAGTTATTGGAAACAGCCATGACACATGATTGGAAGCAGATATCTCCAATCTACGGACACAGAGGGGCTCATTTCCATAATTGAAGGGTGAAAGGTCAGTCTAAATGAGTAGCCATTTTTACAGGCAGATTAGTTATTAGCATTTATTTTGGCAGGTAATATTGTCACTCCCTACTTTTTGTTTTCATATAATGTGCTATGCAATTAATGTCTTTGTCAACATACACCAATATATTCTACATAAACGTTAATATATTTTGATTTGACATTCTTTTGTTGTGTAGGTAGATTTTTTCTATAATTACAGAAAGGGAATCTCGAGGTAAAGTATTTTAGAACACGTATATTAGCATCCTCATCTACAAATAAATGACTCCCCCTGCTAAAACTAGGCTGGATATTAAATATATTTTCCTGAATTTCCTTGAAAATCGATTTCGTAGCCCCCGGTATGGCATTTCTCTGTGTTCGTAACCTATAATATCTATATTTATACGTACATTGAATTTATTTGATAAGCATTTTCAACAGTCCTTTCCTTTTCTACATTGTGCAGCTCTGCACAATTCCACCATACCAACATATCACTGCATTACGATCTTATTTTATTTTTCATTACTTTAGAAAAATATATATATATATTCATATCTATATTGTGAAAATATAAGCATAAAGCACATTTGCTTTATCTGTTTTCTATATCTCAGACAGGACACTCAAGTGTCGCTGTGGGTGTGTCAGTGTATTTGATGTTGGGGGGGGATATTGATTCTCATATAGCATGAGCAAGGCAGGCGTCGGAAAATCCAATGCGGTTTTCATTCCTTTAAGAGTGTTCCTTTAGTCAAATGCAAATATGAAGCTCAACACAATCAATAGAAGGATTGTGGGACTTCCAATCATTGTATCCCCTATCTTACTCAGCAATCTTTGGCATGTTAGCTGAAACCGCTAATCTGACATATATCAGACGACTTATTCATGCTCTCCACTGGTTCTGTGAAAGTGTATTGAGAGACGTATTGAGCAATTACAAATTCTCCATTCTTAACTGTTTCCAGACAGGGCGCGAACTCATGCCACTCCTCCACCCCTACCTCCCCCCACACACACACACACACACACACACGCACACACAGGCAGAGGCTATCTTTGAGGTACACTTGTACGTGCAAATGTGCTGCTCACATCTGTGCATTCGCACACACACTCACACACACACACACACACACACACACACACTTGGAACTTGAATAAAGTCCATGCACGAGTAAAATTAATGAGGATTCTCATCAACATACAAAGTACTTAGGAACAAATAATTTACTCAGGAAATGACATTGTCCCTTTGAAATGCATCCCCTTAAAACACTATCTCTCGTGATATCACATGCTTGTAACGGGGTGGCCTTCAACCTCTATCCAACCAATCCAGGTCAGGGCTCAGTCTAAATATTAGGTCCCTGGATATATCCTTTCCTATCCTCTCTAAAAGGTGATTATTGTCACCCGTTTAGCTGTGATTGTACCCTTAAATGAGTGATTAATCACAAAGACCTGCAGCTACACAAGTTGGGGAGTAGGGCAAAAAAACTATTGGTGCTGGATTTAACCTTGTTGAAATTCCTGTTTGAATTGACCCACGTGTTCACTCGTTTCCATCTTACCTTTCCTTTGGTCCGTGCTTTGGCCATCCCACACGTGGCTAATAAGCAATGCAAAATTCCAAAATGCCACCCCTACGTCCGACGCGCACACAGGTGGCTTCTCCTGGAGCCAGAGCCAGCGGTGATGTTGAGATCTCTACATCATGTTTTAAGCTGCTCCTCCTGTATCTCCCTAATAGCACTGGCAGATATCCCTCCCCACGACAAAGCAGTCGCCCCAACTGGCAGAGCTTCTCAATTCGCAGGTCCTAACACAGAAGTCCCAGTCATTTCCTACCTCCCTTTCTACAGGAGGGGCCTCGGTCCGCCCATGCAGACGCTGGCCCCGGCCTAAACGTCACGATGGGTTTTGTGGAAGGGTACTCGACGGCGGTGGCTCTCTCCCGATGACGCGATGTCGGCCAGCTCCCTTTCGTCAGGGGGGCACACTGCCCATCACGCGTTTTCAAGTGCTGTGGGTTGTATTTAAACGACAGCCGCGTTGAAGGGCCTTCTTCTCGGATACCTCTGTCATAGCTGGGGGGTCCAGAGGATTAAAACAAAAGCCACAGAAATCTTTGCTGGAGGGGAAGTGGTGGAATAAGAGACCATGTTGTGACTGCTTTCAGGACGTTACCTCACTCTACATCACACCGCCTTGTCGTATATCAATTCTCTGTCTTCTCTTTCCTAGTTCCATCCCATACATTCCTTTTCCCCCCACTCCTGTCACGTTTGATCATTTACAAGTGTTTAGCGAGCGCTGCCCCCAGTGCCTTGTCAGCAAAACAGGTTGGACATTAGGAAGTCCTGGAGAGGATTACACAACTTTCCCCATCAGCTGTTGTGTTTTTCAGAACTCGCGTGGTGCTTTGCACATAAGCCCACAAAAACGGTTGACAGTGTCACTGCGTCAGGTTGTGAGTGTGCGTGTGGCTGCGTGAGTGTGTCTGTGTGTGTGCGTGCATGTTTTTCCTTTACCCCGGGCAAGAACCTCAAAGGGACAAAACCCAGGAGGAAGCAGCGCCCGTGTGATGAAAACCTGTCACTGTTAACCCTTTCTAGCACATGGGTAAGCCGCGCTACCAAGGTCAATGGCACAGATGTTCTAATAGCATTATGAGCTTGACATCTTGAGGCAGCCCTTGGCAGATCGCGGTAGGCAAAGGTTAAGTCAGCGAGCTCCGTCAAAGCACTTCTAACCAGCCACCCCGGGGCAAGACACTGGGAGGCCTCAGGGGTGAGGTGGAGTGGGGATCGGGGGAGGGGGTCACCATTTCACCTTTTCAGGGTTGCCACACAAAAAGGGGCCCCAACGTGCAACATTGGACAACAAAGTAACCTCCCCACGAAAGCTCTACGGACAAAAAAAGGTCAAATCAACTACGGGATTTAAATAACTGACCAATCCAATTAGTCGTAGGCGGGAGGCGTAACACAAATGAGAGCATTGCTCCTGCACCAGAAAGCAACTGCGACGTATAAAAAACCTATCTCACAATATTGGACGTTAGAGTTTTAGCAGATAGAATGTATACTCACAGATATACAAATCTATACTATTAGTGCAGCATCTCTGAGTGCCGTTGCTCCACATTCACTTTGTATTTCGACTTAGAGGTTACACACCAGGTGGGCAACACACAGAATGACCTAAAAATATACATGCACAATTACGTATTTTTCATCCACTGAAAGACGCCCGGACTCACTGAATTCCTTTCGACAACATTTGCCATTGGTTCAAGCACAGTAATCAATGTTGTGGTCAGTAATGGCAAAGTGGCCATAAACTGGTCATAGGTAAATCAAAAGGTTTGTATGACATGAAACATTACATCTACTTGAGGTGATTCTCATGGACATACTACGCTATTGAATCAATTGGCCTGTCACTGTCTCCTGTCCAAAGCTAGAGTATGTTTCTATGTGTGTCCCCGACAGGAGACTCTGTGTATTCACCCAACAGCGGGATGCATCATGCGTAGCAATCGACATCAACTTAACATGTGTGTGTGTGCATGTGTATATATATATATATATATATATGTTTGAAGTACATGAGGATGTGTGGGATCTTCAGACTTGCATCTCTAAAAAGAATAAAGAGGATGAGAGAGGCCTTCCACTCCAAAGCGTTCACCATCCTATACAATTAACGCAGATCATCTTAAAACACACGCCTTAAACATCTGTTACCAACCCATTACCCTCTAAACACAATTTGGACAATGACAACCAAAGCCTCCACTGTTCCCAGCATAAATGTCCAAATTATCAATAAATGTAATTTTACTCAAAGAAAGGAAAAAATGAGAATATAAACTATTTAAAATGTATTTTCTCAAATCCCTGGTCCTTGACATACACAAGAAATCCCATTCCTGACCAAGTAAACAGTTTATATTTGTATTATGGCTTTACTCCATCTCTAACGAACAATTGAAACATCACAAATTATCCAATCATCTGCATTCAGTTAGTGTGACACTGACTGACCTATTCATTGTGTAATGCATGGCAAGACAGAGCGAACTTTATATATATACATACATGTGTGTGTGTGTGTGTGTGTGTGTGTGTGATATAATGATTTGCAGCCCATGGTCAGCATTGTGACCCAGTACACCTAACAATTTCACACGGAAAGAAGACCGTTATTTGTCCCTAGGGATGACATCACACGTTATTCTCGTTCCTACAGGAGTAGGCGAGTCAGGAGGCTGTATGTGCTGGTCAGCGATGGTTCAAGATAGGATATAATGACAGTGATTTGTTGGGAATACCACGTAAGCTTTATGGGTTGTCAATAGGAAATGCTGACTAACTCATTGCACTCGTTTTAAATCTAACAGACAGAGGTGGAAACAAGGTGTAGTTCAATTCAGAATGTTGTTGAAATTAGTAAAAAAACTCTTAGGATTGCAATAGGAATTTGGACAACACCCAAAGTCTTTAGAAGAAAAACATTAGTTCAACAAAGGGAAAAAACAACAAATATTGTCAACACACAAAAAACAATCAAATGAATCAGACTTTTCAAAGTTAAATTGGATTTGGGTTATATATTTAATAATTCGTAAATACTTATTTTAAAATGAATTATGTCTGCAGGTCCTGGAATTACAAATAAATAATAAAACGAACATTTCATGTAATATTAAATTTATTTTTACCGAATAACAAACCAAGGAAGTTTTGGATACCAACTTATACAAACAATTTAAATTATTCTACACTATTCAGAGTTATTCTTTTTTTCAAATTTGCTTTTAAATATATAAAGAGTAAACAATGATTTGGACTCTCAAGATGTCCAGATAGAATAATAATATATACTAATATGATTTTTTTGTGCGCTTTCGGTAATAGATTCGGTTTCATTTTCAAATGATAAGATTTTACCCTGCAGGCGCAGCACAGACTAACAAAAACAGTAACCCCTTTCACACGGCTAAGACAAACCCTGTCAACTGATCGTTTGTACGTCGGGAACGATAGAAAACAAACCAACTGTGATAAATGTATGTGAGGGAGTAAACAAAAACATTTCCATGACAAAACACGCTTTGCACTTAATCTATCGCAGAATATGCAACCTGCTCCCTCTATTGAATGGCAGAAAATGCATCAATAGTGGAAAATAACTTATTCGTATGTTGACATAAATATAATTAAAATACCGTCCTCTTTTCATTAAGATAACAGTGTTTCAAAGCATAATATGTATCCAAGTAATCCAATACCTTAGGCCTCAGCAGGATCTAGTTCTGGTGTTTACAATACTTAACTTACTATTAGCCCAACAATTTTTACAAATTGTTTGTGTATGTATAATTGTGTGTACGTCTGTGTTAGAGAAAGAGAGAGTTAGAAAGAGGGAGAGAGAAAGCAAGAGAGTGAATTAGGGAATTTGTCAGGAATTTGTCAGAAAAAAAGACAGGAATCCACACCAGGTTGCGTTTAAATAAATTCCCATTTTGATGAAAATAATTTCATAATAAATAGAGCAACACACTCTAGACACAGCTGTCAAGCCTCTTCATACAAAAAACGAATGTCTATAAAACTTTCTTCCTGCAGCGATATGTAAACTAGAGTTCTCATGTGTACTTGTGTAAAGCAGTATGCATTATATTTATAAAAGTAAACACGTAGTTAACGCCCAAATGTGACACTGGAAATATAAAAATACCACTAGTAACTGTAGGAAATAGTCATTGGACAAATGTGTTTTTCTTATAAGAAACTGTTCTAAAAATATCATCGGGTGACTATGCTATTATAAAACAGTCAGGTTAATAACTGGATGAAGTAAATACAGAGTTCCCAGCCCAATAGTTAGCGATGGGAAAGCTGTGGATAGGTTATGGAGTGCAATGCATAAATCATACGATATTTTGTAGAGACCAGTATATTTTGAGTATATTATAGGTCAAACTACCAAAATGTTAGTTTTTTCGAAAGTTTTTTCGAAAGAAAACATACCCTTTCAAACACAAATTATCTCCATATCAAGAGCCGGGAAAGTTGCCTGCTTGTATTTGAAGGATACAATAACTTTGACTTGTAGCCTATATGCGTATAACATTGTCCCACCCGACAATAAAAGCATACGTTTACTTACCATTTTCAGACACTACCCCGGCTATTGTTGGATTCTCGTCCGACTTGAGATGCTGTGGCTTCGCTTGCTTGCGGCGGGACATGCTGCTGATATGCTGCGAGATGTTTCTGCTTTTTGCAGATACATCAGCAGCAAACGAATGAAAAAATGTTCACAAATAGTCTGGTTGCAAAAATTACGGAAATGAGCTGGTGTTGCTGTTGTGCGGATTGCGCATGTCGGTATATAATTATGATAGTGAATAATGCATTGCGATTAATGGTACTGTGTGCGGGGGATTGGCTGAAGTCCAGCGGACACACACTGGATATGGTAATAAGGGACGGACTAAGCAATTAGCTGCTTCACTCTCCGACTGTCTGTCTCTCTTCTTCTCTTGCTACCCACCTCCTCCAACAACACACCAAATCTCGATTGTAACGCCCAGCACTCAGGGGGGTCTACGTTGCGGAAGGTCAGCTTTTCTCCTTTTCTGCGGAGCTTTGCTTCACGAGTGCAGGAGATTGATTGATGCGTTGCTTTTCTTTCGTGTATCCCATACTTCAGCCATGCTTTCAAGTAGTATTTTCCACTTGGGTGGTGAACTTGTGGTAGGCTACTTTAGATGACGTGATTCGAACAGCGTGCCTTAATGCTCATGTTTTTCATCCATTTTTTCTTGCATTATATTTTGTCTAGACAACATTTGTCCCACGACCGAGTTGCCTACTTCTGCGTGTGCCTGTGTGGAAATTGTGTTTTAAGTCCCTTAAAATGTTCAGTGTTTTTAATCTTCATATAACTGACAGCATCTTCATTAAAATAAACTCCTTGGCGTTGGATATCAGTCGATGATACCCTCTAGAAACGGATGGGACTGATAAAGTTTTTTAGGATGGTTATGAGTTGTTCCCAGGGCTTCTTGATGTTACTGTTCCGTTGTACAGGCGAATTGTAAAAGTTCGTGTTGATTGACAGCTTTTGGTAGGCAAGGAACGTTCTGGTTCTTTTTGCCTCTCAAAGTTTCTTGTGCGTCCTCCTTGGAGTTAGGCTATCAACTGTGAATTAGTCCCTTGTCTCTATACAGCTGTTTATCGATTGTATAATGACCTTATATATACATTAATATATAAAAAGAAAATGCACCTCAACTTGCACAGTGTGACTACGCGGTCTTCCCCCACGCAGTTCTTTGCTCCCGGCTGCGCGTTTGGCTTAAACCGTTCTCCAAAGTCCCTTCTGTCTTCCGTATGTCGCTCGCCAACGCTCCCAGTTCATTCCAAAGAGCTTAAGATTGTCTTTAATTCGAATCGATCTTTGTTCTCATAATATTTGTACATTAAAGTTATCTTTGACTTCTCTTGATGGTTCGTTACAGGAGCTGTACTCGAGAGGTTTGATGTAGCCGTTGTTGCCCTTGCCTTTTGCTCCTTGTGTGGGGACTGCGCTGTGTGTGAGATAGTTAAACCTCCGGCTTAGGTTCAGCCCATTGCGTTGAGCGGCCGCTAGGATGTACCACACCGTTACTGTTCAAGTCATAGGCTTCACACGATATGCTATCGATTCCATTTCGCACCATATAGCCATATGTTTCCTTATATAGGAAACCGAATCAGTTTGTGTCTTAGGTGAAGTTGATGGTAATTACAGTCGGTTATATTTCACTGAATTTAGACGTCCTATAATATATAACATTAGTAATTTGAGAAATGCTGACTATATTTCATAAAGGATTTTGATATACATGTTTGAAGACGACGTTGAAAACGTGTTACTTTACACGTGTTACTTTACATTTGATTGATGATGTTTCATGTGCTGTAGATCAGATGTATCCCCTTTAAATTAAAACAAAGAGCGTTTTTGTATCAGTTTTGCCTGTATAGCATTTTTGGTGGGTAACTTGTTTTAATACGTTTGCGTAGACCTTATTAGTTAACAACAAAGCAATAGCTATTGCATTTTGTGTAAAATAACATGTGTGAAATAACAGTAGTGGGATTTTTGATCTTACTCATTGTTCTCCGATGTTGAATAAACATGTCCTTGCTACATTTACTGTCAAAAGGTAATTTACATTTTAGCCTAACAGGCTTCTTGGGTGGGACTGGAACAACGGGGAGGAGTTTGTTCAGAGGAATGGCTTTTCTGGTGACACCTGTGTTGCTTAGTCCATTCACTTTTAACCCGATTTTAGAAACTTTGTTAACCAAATATGAAAACTGGAACAAATAATCACGTACTAAACAAATAACAAATATAATCAAATTCGCTCTTCCCTGTTTGCAGAAATTAAACGGAATGGACATTCCACCTTTGTTGACTACTATTCTAACACCAGCATATTTTGGAATTTTAAATGATTTGTGGTATTTTATTGTGTGTGTGTGTGTGTGTATGTATATGTGTGTGTGTGTGTGTATATATGCATACAGAAAGAGCTATTAATAAATAATTGTCAACAATTACATAAATAAAATGCATTCATTACACTTAAATCCGATTACTGAAACGGTTGCCTATAATCAGTCAAAGCAAACGAATAATATTGGCCAGCATTCTTAGAGATGTCACTTATGCTTAAACGTTATAACTGACACAATGTATTCTTAGTTCTACTTAGTTAATTTAAGGATCGTATGGTTTTGTTTTAAAGATAGGCCTATACCCCCCGTTTCTATAGTAAAAGGGGCCTTCATTGACAGCAAAGTCACCCAACGAGCAAACTTTTTATTTCATCATTCCCTTAGAAGTTATGTCCGAAAGGCTGTTATTACCTTCTATTAATAGATGCAACCCCAGGAAGACAAAATCAGCTATTGATAATTGCAAGGAGTGTACCGCAGCTACTGTATCGATCGGCGTGTCCTCCACTCCCCTGGTATAGCGAGATAAGGAGACAGACTCTTAAGAGCAATATAATTTATTTTGACCTATCTGCTTGCTACAGACTTATGATGAATAGCTAGAGTGGCTATAGTCCTTTATCACGAAAGTTACCCCTTGATATAATATTGATTCTTTATAACTAGCTCGCCACACAAAAATCAAACTGTCCACTTGGCCATCATCATCATCAATATCATCACAAAGGCAGAGGAATGAAGATCCCCTGTGCCTTCTAAAGGGAGCTCTCACAATCTACCCTCTAATCTTTACTTCGCTGATGATGAAAGGAAAAGAAAAGAGACAAAATGCTATTTAATCCTGTACACATACAGCTTGTGTGAAAGAACGACACAATTCGATCAGTAGTATTGTCGGCTGGAGAGCTTATGTGGGAATTGATTCATTTAACGTTTGTTATTTTTGTTTTGTGAACGATCTAGCTGTGTGCGCTCGCGTCTCCTGTCACCATAAACATGCATATCCAAAGATGACAACACTGCCGTTTGTTGACATCTTTGCTGTAGTTTAAACAAATTGTAAACTTGTGTCACCAGCTCTGTTTAAGGCTCCATCCCAGTAAAATTGCATAATACCACGGTCCTTCCTCCCAGTACAATTTATTCTTCCCTAAAAGTAATAGACTAATCTTTAGAAGAACCTCAACACTCTCCGTCACTTACGCGTAAAATATACATGGGGATTAACAAAAATCTCGTATCATCTAATTTGCATTAGCTATATATATATATATATATATATATATATATATATATAT